>PVIY010010150.1:0-69812 GCA_004026745.1 Myrmecophaga tridactyla
TTTTTTTTTTCTGTTTGTTATATTTTTCTGTTGTCTTTTTATTTCTTTTTCTGAATGGATGCTAATGTTCTGGGAAGTGATCATGATGATGAATATATAACTACGTGATGATATTGTGAATTGCTGAGTGTATGTGTTGGGAATGTTTGTCTTTCTTGTAATTTTTTTAATTA
This sequence comes from Myrmecophaga tridactyla, assembly GCA_004026745.1. Taxonomy (NCBI): domain Eukaryota; kingdom Metazoa; phylum Chordata; class Mammalia; order Pilosa; family Myrmecophagidae; genus Myrmecophaga; species Myrmecophaga tridactyla. The sequence goes on from PVIY010010150.1 coordinate 174, forward strand.
ATAAAAAATTAAAAAAAAGATTATACACCATGAGCAAATGGAATTTATCTCAGCAATACAAGGTTAGTTCAACATCCAACAGTCAATCACTATATTGCACCATATCAATAGAATACTGTATAAAGACTACATGATCATCTCAGTAGATGCAGAAAACCATTTGACAAAATACACTAGCCTTTTGTGATAAACATACATAAACTAGGAAAAGATGGGAATTTCCTCAACCTGGTAAAGGGCACTTATGGAAAACCCACATAACATCATACTTAATATTGAAAGTCTGATGGCTTTTCTCCTAAGACTAGAAACAAGAGGACAAGGATGTCTGTTCTCATTCACTTCTATTCAACATTCTGTTAGAGGTTCTGCCCAAGGCAATCAAGAAAGAAAAAGAAATAAAAGGCATTCTGATTAGAAATGAAGAAATAAAACCATCTGTGTTTGGTGAGGGCATGATTTTGTACATGAAAAATCCTATGGAATCAACTTAAAACAGTTAGAATTAATGAACACTTTCAGCAAGGTTGCAGGTCACAGCACTGATACACAAAAATCAATTGGATTTATATACACTAGTAATAATCAACCCAAATGTAAAATAAAGAAAAAAATTCTGTTTATAACCATGTAAAAAGAATAAAATTCTTAGAAATAACTTAAACAAAATAAGTGCAAAGTGTACACTCTGAAAACTGCAAAACCTTTCTAAAAGCAATGAAATAAAACCTAAATAAATGGAAAGACACCCATATTAATAGATTAGAAGAGTTAATATTGTGAAGATGGCAAAACTCCCACATTTATCCATGGGTTTCATGCAATCTGTCAAAATTTCAGCTGTCCTTTTTGTTCTTCAGAAATTGACAAGCTGATCCTAAAGTTCAAATGGAAATTAAGAGACCCAGAATAGCCACAATAATTTTGAAATTTGAAGGACTCACGCTTCTCAATTTCAAAACTCACCACAAAGCAACAGTAATCAAAAAAGTATGGTAGCAGAATAAGGATAGACAGATAGTTGAATGCAATAGATTAAAGGGACCAGAAATAAGACCTCACATTAAAGTCAATTTATTTCCAAGAAGTTCACCAAGACAACCAAATGAAGAAAGAATAGTGTTTTCAACAAGTGTTGCTGGGAAAACTGGATATCCATAGACAAAAAAAAAAAGAAAGAGTTGGGTCACTTCTTAATGCCATACACAAAATTAACTCAAAATCTATTGTAGATCTAAATATAAGAGTAAGAGTATGAAACTCTTAGAAGAAATTGTAGGAGTAAATCTTCATGAGTCTGGATTACCCAAAACCTTCTCAAATACAAGCTGGTATTAATAAGAATATACTCTGAATGCTTCCATTTATATAAAAATAAAGACTATATTAATTATAGTGACAACAAATCAGATCATTGTAAGCCTGTGGTTGTTGGGAGGCCAAAGCAGGGAGGTATGGTAATGTTACAAATGTGCATAAGGAAACTTTCGCCATTCATGAACATGTTTATTATTGATTGTGATGATAGCTCCCAGATGTATACATATGTAAAAATTCAACAATTTGTACACTGTAAAGTAGTAAGAAAAAGGAAAAAAAAAGACCCTAGAGGATATAGATAAGTCAGGGAACAGATGTTTTCAAAAATGTAATTAGCACCTTCAGGAAGTTTGAGACAATATTACATTCATAAATAAAAACAAGAAAAACTCTTCAAAATTAAAAATATTATTTCCAAAATTCAAAAATTTAATAATAGGTTTAGAATAAAAATCCGAGAAAACAGTCCAGATAAGAGAAAAAATAAGAGACAAAGAAAATCAATTCAGCAGATCCAACTTCCCTGATAGAGAGAACAGAGAAAACATGGGACAAGACTATCAAAGAAATAACAGAAAATAATTTCCTGGTGTTGAAAAAGAGGTAGAGACTTCAGACTAAAAGGTTAAAAGCATTCTCAAAAGAGTGAATGCATTCAGATAAAATTTCTGAAGACTAATGATAAAAGAGTCTTCTAAAAATTTCCCAACAGAAAAGATCTGATTACCTATGAAATAATTTAAAAACAAGCAGTGGTAAGGAAGACATTGCTTGTATTTTAGAACTTCATCTACTCTACAACACCAAAGGAAGAAAGGTTTGTTTTGTCCCTAACCTAAATTTTCTGTAGCACTTAATGTAACTCAACCTGTCTGGATAGATCATTTAAACAACCCAAAGACAGATTGCTCAGAATGGGAATTAGGGCCTGTAATCTTGAGTCATTTAATGTAATGCCCAGATACATCCCAGAGTATGTAAAGGAGACAATAAAAAAATATTGGCAAACTCTCTTGAGGGATGGGAGAAAAAATATGAAACTAATAGACCTTACCATTGGGGAAATCCCTTACACTGTGTCAAACATTAGGAAGCACAAGTCAATAGGCCAAGCCCTTGATTATGAGGCTTGCTCTCGTGAAACTTATTTATGTAACAGACAAGCCTAGCCTTTATAATGATACCTGCAGAGATATGCCTAAGAGTTACTTCTGGAGGATCTCTTTTATTGCTTCAAATATGGCCTCTCTCTCTCTCTCTAAGCCTAAATCTGTGAGTGAAATCATTACCCTCCCTGCTACATGAGACATGACATCCAGGGGTGAAAGTCTCCCTGGCAAAATGGGATATGACTCCCAGTGATGAGCCTGACCCTGGCACCATGGAATCGACAATACCATCCTGACCAAAGAGGGAAAAAGAAGTGTAGCAAATAAGGTTTCAGTGGCTGAAAGAGTTTAAATAGAGTCAAGCTTCAGCTAGACATTGCTACCTATCCTAGTTTGCCCAACCCCATCCAATACCATTCCTGCCAATCATAAACAACACCTGGGGCTTTATATGAGATTCTACAAACCTTCCATGCACTTAGATTACTTTTCAGAAACCTAAAACCTCCAGATGGGTTCCTAGGCCAATTAGGTCTTGAAATGCAGAGGGGCCACAACCTTGACAGAACATCAACTAATTCCATCCCCCAACCCATATTATTGACTACCCCTTCCAACGTGAAAAATTTAGAGTGGACATAAATTTTTCCATAAATTTTTCCCTGGATAACTTCACCTGAAGGCAGGGTTTAACAAATGAGTATGATTGCTGAATCATTATATTGATATTTCTTTTAGTCTCCAGTGTCTTGGTACTCCAAGTAGTAAAATCTAAAATTGTGGAATTTTAACCCATACCAAACTCTGAAATCTGTTCCACAACTAATTGTTTCAGTGTGCTTTGAAATTTGTTGCTTTTTTGTATATATGTTATTTTTCACAAGAAAAACTAGATTGTGATAATGAATGTACAGCTATATGATAATACAGTGAACCACTGACTGTACAATTTGGATGATTACATGGTATGTGAATATATAATATATGTCAACAAAATTGCATTAAAATAAAACAACACTGACTGGCATCAGATTTTTTCATCTGTTGGCTGCTAGCAGACAATGAAACAAGTCCTTTATCCTCAAAGAAAATGTTCTACAAACTAAATTTTCATACCCAAACAATTTTCAAAAATGAAGACAAAATTAAATACATTCAAAGCATGCCTGCCAAGCATCTTTTTTTAGGACCTTACTATTGGATTTACTCTAGAAAAATCAGTGAGGAAAACAAGAGGGAGCCATGAGATTCAGGAAAGAGTAAATCTAACCTAAGAGGGCAATAAAGGAAAACCCAAGGCAACAGTTTTACAGCAGCCAATCTATAATGTAGGAGGCTTTAGAAGGAAGTTGCATGTTTTTTTTTCTTCTAAAAAAGGCGGTGGGGGGAGGTTGAGAATGTGTGATTATATCCTTGAAATATTGGCAAACCTTAAGGATATGGTAAAGTCAACTGGAGAATGTCTTAAGGGCAGATGAGGTGGGTGCAGAAAGGGAGTCTACATCTTCCTTTGTTCCAGGGGAAACTTTAACATAAGATTCTGTTTTGCCCAGGAGAGCAGTTAAGAAAGTTCACTTTAAATAGCTTTGTTGTTCTCAGTGAAATAGGCCAAAGGTTATCTGCTAAAAGAAAGGCAATGGGGCTCCATTTGGGAGTCTTAATGTGGGGGTTTGAAACAGTTTGAAACAGTTTCTAAACGCAAATTTTATGTGTTTGTATGCTCAATTCTAAAGGTTTCCTTTTTATGTATGCCTTTTGTTTCATTTTGTTTTGTTTCATCAATTTACAGTTTTATGTCCTTAAAGCCAATGATCATTTATTTCTGAATTTTTATTTCTTCCGAGGCTGAAAGTTGTTATGTTAGGAGGAGGAATTTGAGGTCAAACAGATATAGGTTCAAACTGAATTAACCTTTAGTTATGGAATCCTCAATAAGTTACTCAATCTTTCTTAGTCTCACTACCTTTATTTGTAAAAGTGGATTAATAATAGCTTCTATTACATAGGATAATAATTTAGGAATTTTTTCAGAACTGCCTCAGAAAAAAAATAGATCCAATAGTCCTGATACAGCAGCAGGGTGTGAGAAATTCAATAGGCCTTTTATGATGAGATATAGTGAAATAGAGAATAAAAATGCTTGTCAGAGTGCCTAACAAAAAGTGGGCAGACAATTATATATTTTTTTCTCCTTTCTTGGTAAGATTAACTTGTCACCCATTTTGGTAGTGTGTACACGAAGTGGTAATTAACTATATGTATAGTAAGAAGCCTTACAGCTCTATATAACTGAAAGGAGACAATAATAATAATAACACTTCCATGCAACATTATTTAGACAAAACCTTAATAATACTCTTACTAGCTCCCTGAGGGTAAGAGTTTTGGTTTGCTAAATGCTGCCAGAATGCAATAAACAGAAATGAAACAACTTTTATAAAAGGGATTTATTAAGTTATAAGTTTACAGTCCTAAGGCCAGAAAAATGTCCAAACTAAGACATGCAAAAAAGATTTCTTGATTCGATGTCTGTCACATGGGAAGGCATGTGGCTGGCTGCTGCTGGTCCTTGTTCCCAGTTCTGTTGCTTCCAGATTCACTGAGGTCCTCCAAGACATAGCTCTGGGTTCAGGCTTGCTTAGCTTTTCATGGGGTGGTACTTGGTAATGTCCGCTGAGCTCTGCATCTCCAGATGGCCATATCTAGGCATCTGCTCTCTCTGTTGATACTCCAAGTATCCCCAAATGTCTTTATCCCTGTCAGTTCTGAAGGAATTGTGTTTTCTCCAAAATGTTTCTCCTTGAATGCATGGAGTCACATCTCCATCTAATCAAAAGCCTATACCCACAATTTTGTGTGTCACATCTCCTTGGAAGTAATCTACTCAAAATATCACACTCACAATTGAGTATGTCAATCTCCATAGAAACACTCTAACCAAAGGTTTACACCCTACAATATTGAATCAGGATTAAAGAATACGGTTTTTCTGGGGTACACAACCATTTCAAATCAGCACAGTAAGAAATAGTCCTGAATTAATTTCTTCATTCATTAAATCACATACTTGAGATATCCATCTTAGTTGTAGATGGGTCTGTTAGGAATAGGCTGTTAATGTTTCATACCTGTTGAACACATGTAACTAAATAATTTAACATTGAAGAAAAACAGCCTTCATTTTCCTATTCTGTGTACTAAAAAATGCATGCAAAGAATTAAAACAAATAATTGGATCCCATTTGGTACAATTTAGCCTACTTCACTCCTTTCAAGAATAATGTCATTCATGGAGTGTGAATTTAGATTCTGTGAATGGTTTCTTTAGTTTTTCTCTTCTCTAAATTAGTATATGTATCCACACCCATAAAAGGACAAAAACTAAAATGTGAACAGTCACAACAACGGTGTCTGGAAAAGAAGTTTTTATGCCACCCTGGTAGGACATGTGGTACACAAGGAACCACCACCAATATTGGCTCCATTTCATCACAGAAATCACTTTACTTCTGCATCCCAGCAATTTGCCTATAAACTAGCCTAGCCTGTAGTAATAAGTTCACAGAATACATAAAATTGATTCTGGGACATTCAGGAGAACAGGTGATAAACTCCCACTTGAGTGTTGGAGTAGCTTCCTAATACAAGAGACAAATACATGAACTGACTAAGACCCAAAGATTCTAACAAGTTACATGTGGCAAGCATTCCAGTGAAACCATAGACTGGAAGTATAATAAAGCAAGAATTCTATAAAAAGTTTATTACTTTTTAATACTTTCTATTAGTAGTCTGAATTTTCAGGAGACTTGGGCAGCTTTCTTGGAATATACTTGTGGCATATTAAACCTTTTTTTCTTTTCACTTGTTCACTTATTTAGTAAACATTTGTAAATGGCAATGAATAGCAGATAAGAATATGCAGCATTTAAAATTAACTCTGAAGTTTTAGAGTTGACTGATTCCCAATGCACAAAATATGGAACATTGCAATCTTTTTTTAGTACAGTCACCTCTAATCCACTTTCAATTTAAGGATTTAACAGACAAACAAGTCTGTTGTATGTCTCACATATTGCTGACATATTAGGAGCTCTTCTGGATGTATATTTATTTTTTGAGACAGTTCAGAAAGGATTGGTTAGGACTGTAATTTACTATCATCATCTAAGCTATCTTTGAGCTCAGAATGCTTGTCAATCTGGTGAACTATTTACTAAAATTGTTAGGGCCTGAGGTGGCTCTAGAATTAGCCTGGCCTGGGCAAGAGTCCAACATGAGACAAATTGCATTTTCCCAAAGTCGTCATATTTTGCCTTTTTGTATCTCTTGATTCAATTTTTTTCTGACCTTGTCATGGACTCTCCTACTCAAAAATCCTTATGACTGGGCATATGTTTTTAATTGTATAATAAGCCACCCACCATGGGCAATTCATTTTTAAACACATCTGTACTGCATTAACTGTCATATCAGTATAAATGGTTGAATACTGATAGTTGGCATAAATAAATGGCTCATTAGTAAGTTCCTTTTGGCTGACTTCATTCATGGCTCAATTAACACAAACAACAATTCATAATACACATTCCAAAACTGCAATGATAGCTGTTTTTGTTTGCTAAAGCTGACAAAATACATTATACCAGAAATGTACTGGCTTTTAACAATGGGGATTTATAAACTTACAATTTACAGTTCTTAGGCCATAAAAATGTCCAACTCAAGGCATCAATAGGATGATACCTGAACTCTGAAGGTAGGCTGCAGGCATCTGGGGCTCCTCTGTCATATGGCAAGGAACGTGGTGGCATCTGCAAGTCCTTCTCTCCCTAGTTTCATTGCTTTCACTTTCTGGCTTCAGTGGCTCCCTCTCTCAGCCTCTATGGTGCTTTTCTGAATTTCATCTCTTAGCTTCTCTGTGGCTTTTATCCTCTTATAAAGGGCTTTATAGGAGCCCTTTATAAGAGGAAGACTAAGATCCAACTTGAATGGAGTGGGCCACATTTCAGCTGAAATAATTGAAGGTCCACTCATAATAGGTCTGTACCTACTGGAATGGATTAAAAGAACATGGCCCTCCTCTCTACCATTTGGAACATGACATCCAGGGGTGAAACTCTCCCTGTTGGCATGGGAGATGACTCCCAAGGATAAGTCCAGTCTTGGCACCATGGGATCAACAATTCCATCCTGACCAAAAGGGGAAAAGAAGTGTAACTAATAAAGTATCAGTGGCTGAGAGAGTTCAAGTAGAATCAAGAGGCTACTCTGGAGGTCACTCTTATGCAAGCTTCAGTTAGACATTGCTACCTATCATAACCCACCAAAGCCCAACCAGGACCATTCCAGACAATCCTAAAGAACACCTAGGGCAATATAAAGATTCTACAAAATTTCCATGCACTAGGGTAACTTTCCAGAAACTACAACTTCTAGATGTATGCCTGGGCCAGATAAGTCCTGAAATCTAGAGGGCCCAGCCTCTCCAGAACATCAGCTCATCCCATCTCCTTACTCTATATTATTGACAGCCCCTTCCAAAAGGAAAAAGTTAGAATGCCCATAGCCCAAATACCCCTAAAGAGTGGGACAGGTGATGGTGGAGTTAAACAGAGAAGGAAGGGTTTAACGAATGAATGTGATGGCCAAATCATTAAATTGATATTTCTTTTAGTCTCCAGTATCTTAAAGCAGCTAAAACTAAAAACCTAAAATTGTGGAATTGTTTTCTACAACTAATGGTTGTGCTGTGCTTTGAAATTTATTGCTTTTTTTTTGTATATATGTTATTTTTCACAAAAGAAAACAAAATACAATTGTGATGATAAAAAATATTTATTCCTTCCAGCCTCCTATATTCTGGAGCAGCTAGAAGGAAAAATCTGAGATGATGGTATGGTAGCCCATGGCAAACTCTGGGATCCGTCCTGTAACTACTTGTTGAAGAGTGCTTTGAAAACTATTGCTTTTTTCTTTCTTTGCTTTGTATATATATTTTACTACATAATTTTAAAAAGTTAAAAGAAAAGAAAAGAACATGGCTTTTTCTGGGGTACATAGCAGCTTCAAACTACCAAAATAGCTATTTGCTAAAGACTTACTATGTGACAGGCACTTTTTAGGTGTTTTTCAAAAGTTATCTTATTTAATCCTCACAATAAGTTTATGATATTAATTGTGGTAGTTAGATTCAGGTGTCAGCTTGGCCAGGTGAAGGTGCCTAGTTCTATTGCTATGGACATGAGCCAATGGCATGTGAACCTCAGCTGTTGCTGATTATATCTGCAGTCAGCTAGAAGGTGTGCCTACTGCAATGAATGATGTTTAATTTAAAAAGCTGGTGCTTAACTGAAAGAGCTCAACATAGCACAGCCTAAGCAGCTCGGCATACCTCATTTTAGCACTCGCAGCTCAGCCCAGGTCTTTGGAAGTCAGAAAGGAATCACCCCAGGGAAAGTTGTTGGAACCCAGAGGCCTGGAGAGAAGGCCAGCAGAGATGGCCCTGTGCCTTCCTGCATAAGAAAGAACCTCGTTGAAAGTTATCTACCTTTCTTCTGAAGAACTACACATTTTTAACAAAATAAATCCCCTTTTACTAAAAGCCAATCCATCTCCAGTGTGTTGCATTCCAGCATCTAGCAAACTAGAACATTAATGCTATGAATGTCCCCCATTTTACTCATGAAGAAACTAAGGCACGGGGAGGTAAAATGACTTATTCAACAAAGCACAGCTAATAAGTGCCAGAATGGTCTTTGGACCTAGACAGTCCAACCACAGAACCTTGTATTATCTGCCATTCAACACTTTCTTTCTGTAGAAGTTGTGATAGACAAACATGTTGTTTTGCATATTTTCTAATCCTACATAGTGCATGGAGTTTTGATTTGTTCCAAATAATACCTTAAAATGTTCAATTTAGCATATTCTGAAGACCCCCAAAACACAATATCCCTCTGAAAAATCATGCATATTTGTATTGTACTTTTTATACAAACTATACTTATGTGAACAAAGCAAGAATCTGCTTATGTGCAAAGACTGAATGCTCTTTGTACCATGATGGTTGAGAGCCTAGAATGTTTGGGCTCAACTCCACTGGGCAAGTTACTGAAAACTGTGAGCTTTAGTCTCCTCAACTGCAAGTGGGGATTATAATAGCATCTACTTCAATTGAGTTAATAAATCTGGAGTTCTTCCAACCATGCCTCATCTGATTTTGCTTCCTAAGCAGAATGTTATCACATATCTTGCAAAGATACCTTGATGCTTGATTCTTATTCCTCATCATTTTTCATTTTTTCTCAGGGAGCAGAAATGATGGTTACCCTATTAGAGAGTAAAGGGAAAATAGCCATAATGTATCATTTGTTAAATGAAGGGTGCCATGAAGTATTGAGAGTAATTTTCACCTGTAGTTTATGGAAACCTGACTTATTATGGTCATACATGGTTAAAAAAAAATGTGCTTATAGATACAGAGGATAGAAAGGTTAAAAAATAGTTCATAGAGAAATTTTTGTGGCTGATACAAATATACTATATACTATACCGTAGTATACTAATACTATAGTATATCAGCACATTTTTTTCAGAGTAAGATGAACTCATGAATACTCTGACATATTTGCATCTCAACTGACTCTTTTAGTGTTGGCCGATCCACTTTAAACACTACCTAAAATATTAATTATAACATATTTTATGATAATGAGCATTAAATAGCAAGCTATCCTTTTTTCTTCAGCAGCAGTATCCAATGACCTACACTCTTTTGAGGAAGATTTCAATTTCAATAAGAAAGGGGAGAAAAATCTCAGGAAGAGGAGAACTATTTAGAAAACGATTTAAACAACAAATTCACAGTACAGTGAAAGCCAAAATAGCACTAAATTCCAACTTCCCTTTCTCCCTAGGTTTCTCAGTCAATCCAGGATAATTAGGGGCTAGTGGCTACACAAATCTCCAATGTAGTCACTTGAGTGCACTATTACGCATTTACCCCAGTTCACCTACTCTATAAAGAATTCAGCCGTCATTTATGGTGATGAGCCCAAGCATGTTGTTGGCTTGACCACAGAGTCTTTTGACTTGTCTTGCCCCTTCACTCTTGGCTCACCCAGTCCTTCTTGGACACATCAGAGGTTTTGGCTTGTCTGCTCACACTCCATAATCTTGGAAGAAGAAGAAAAAATCAAATGAAGATATGGTCAAACCAAGATTTTACTAATCATGCTGTCTCAGTTCAATAATATATGTACATCCAAAGGAATATTGGCCTTGAAATAACTTTAAATTACAACTTGACAAACAAATTTAATATGAAAAACAAGTATCCAAAGGCATAAATATGAAATTGTCCTTAGCTCACTTGATTTTGCAACATTTCACTGGAAAAAAACCATTCTTCCTTTTCTTTTGGTTCAGAGACTTCACTCTGCTGGGAAGAAAACCTGCCATTCCATGTTTATGAACTTGTAAATTCATAACTTGATGCTTATCTACCCCAAAAGCTCTAGCAGGCTTAATAATTACATGACCCCTGAGCACATATTCCTTCTACCTAGGATCCACTTCCACCTAGCAAACTCCCTATATGTTTCATAAGGCATGGCCAAAATGTTTCATTTTCTCCTTCTCATCGCAAGGTCTCTGACTCCTTCCTCTCTGTAAACATCTGTTAACTCACACATTAAATCATTCTGTGACTGCCTGTTTCTACATCTGCTTCCTATCTTGATGATTGGCATCTCAGGAACCATATCATACTCATCCTTGTAATTCAGAGTGCAGACACAACATATTCTCAATAAATACTTAAATAAATGAGTGAATGAATATAGACATTAACAAATGGTTCTGCATATATGTCAATGTTCTAATGGATTTCTTAGTAAAAGAATGGAAATGAAGAGTTTGTTAAAAGTTGCCTAGCCCAGTAAACAACCTAGTATGTTGTCTAGCAATGAAGTAAAATGTAGACTTTGGGTTGAGATTAGACACCAGAAAATCCAATTCATTCCTATTGATTGTGGATATTTTTCCAACCACCGAGAAAGGGAAAGAGATACTCAGATGGGTTTTCTATTCTTATAGTTTATCTGTGAAGCATACATGAACACAGAAGGGAAAAATCCTGAATATCACAAGAAGTAGAGTGGTGTTGCAGATTGAGTAGACAATGTGTATTATGGAAGTTAGAACACTACCCACATCTGAGACTATTACTGGAAAGACTAATGCATTGTCCCATGAGAATATCACTTTTTATGCTGTTTTCAATCAGAAAAGAAGCATCTGTCCAGAAGAAGATAGCATAAGGAAATACAATATTCTGTATCTCCCAATAGAGTTTTAATCATGCTCTACCCACAGGATGTGTTCATTAAATGTTGATTCATTGCTGGTTTCCCTTTGCTTAGCAGGTCTCTACCTTGCTGCATGTCAGTGTGAGGAATTCACACAAGGGAAGGGCATCTCCAAGATGAGGAAATAACCCAAGTCCTACACTCATATGCAGGGGTTCAGATTTGGGATTTTAAAAAAAGCCTTCAGGGCAGGCCACAGTGGCTCAGCAGGAAGAGTTCTTGCCTGCCATGCGGGAGACCCGAGTTCAATTCCCAGTGCCTGCCTATGCAAAAAAAAAAAAAAAAAAAAAGCCTTCAAAGCAGAGGAATGAGAAGTTAATTTGGTTTCTCAGCCTTGGAGAAGGGGTCTATTCAGAATTTTCCCCAACTTAGCTCAGATTCATCTGCGAATACCAAAAAAATATCCTAGGAGTTTATATCAGACTTTCTACTCAGAACCACAAACCTCTCCAGATTTTGGAAGACTCCTCTCAAATTAAGCTTCTGATTCATATAAAATATAAAGCCTTATCAGTGCTCATGTTCTGATGTCTGGTGAAAGTTTCACTAGGAAATTACAGCATAGCTTTATGATAAATAAGAAGACATCATTTTTATTATACCTCTAACTATATATACAACTGTAGAGAACGTATGCTTTTTAAGTTTAAAAAATATTATCAAATAGTATCTTTCTAAGCCTACAAAAGATTTGTATAGATTATTTCTAATTCTTTCTTTTTGCAAAGACTTTATGCCATGTGAATAAAAATCTAGAATGAGAACTGCTATTATGAAAGATCTAAAGGATCAACCATCAAGACCTAGGTATAAACATAAGGGATTAGAAATGAATGGAGTATTGATGGCTTATTCTTTGTGGAATAAGGATAAGAATTAATCAATCAGATATGATATCTGCATATCAGATTAGACTCCTACAAAGTTAAAAAGATATTTTGTATACACTTTCAGAAGAGTCTTCAAAGAAGGAGGAGTGATTAGATTAGTAAAACAGAAGAATAGATCTGCACAAGTCTGTCCCAGGGTCCAATCTTCTTTCATCTTCAGACTAGGCAGCCTATAACATGGGCAAATATTCTTACTTCATCTGTAGGAAGACACTAAGACCGGTTCTGAGGGCCAAGGATTTCCTTCCTCATTGCCTGCAACTGGGTGAAAAAGTCCATCCAAATCTGACAGAAAGCATTAGGCCATGCAATTGTGCCCTGAAGTCGCATTTTCACATACAGTCTTATCATATAAAATTGGTATGTTGATCTTCATCTGCCTCTTACGTCTATTTCTCCATTGGTTCAGAACCACACTGGGAAAAGACATGATTACCACTTCCTGAACCCCACCAATCACCAATGCTTAAAGAAAAAGATATGAAAAATGGTCCTACTGGTGAGCCTTATACCAGGAAAGTGTAACATCATGGAAACCAAAGGAATAGAGTTTCAAAAAGGGGGGGATGGTTAACTATCAAGTGCCACCAAGACTTCTATTAGCAAGGATGACAAATGTTCAGTTTCTGTACAAGAGGAGGTCAAGGAGTCAGACCAATATTAGTCCTTACTGAAGTCATCAGCCAGTCAGGATTAAATCATTAAAGCCTAGCCAAGAAACAAAATGTAAATGCAGGCCCTCTAAGATAAAATGGCATGAGGACCATAAACTCGATCCTATTTATAATCATAGTTCAGTGTGAGGGGATGTTAGTCTATAGAACTGGTCTTTTGATTTGGCCAGCCCAAGCAGATGTTCTTATAACTGGTGGGCTCAAGCACTTAGCTGTTTTTAAAATAGCAGAGATTAGCTATGCTGCACACTGATTAGTGTCAAAAAGGAGTGAAGAAAGTAGAGGAGAATATAATATCCAAATCAGAATCATATAGAAGAATCATATGGCCCTATTTAACTTTTGTTTTATGCTGAGAAACAGGAATCTTTATGGTTATAGAGGTTTCCTCCTTACTATTGTAATTTCAAAAATGTACCATCCCACAATTTCATAAATGGCTAACATCAAGCTGTTGTTCATGTATGTATATATACATGCATATATGTATATGACAGTGTTTGAATAGACTTGCTGATTACCAAAATAATGAACACAAGAAAATAAAAGAACTTCACCCTTTCCAGAAATCAGGGAGGAGGTTTTATATACATAAAGGAGAGTACTACTAAAAGAACAGTGTTTGCAGAAGGTTTCATTGTGAGGGAAGCAGAGAAGTAGCCATATAAGAAGAAAACAGCATAAAATAATATGAAGAGGAAAAGATAGAGAAAATAACTGACAGAGGAGATTACATTTTGGGCAATGAGCAGAGTGGGCTGGAATGTGAGGCATGGTTGAATCTGCTGTGCCAAACATCTAATGGAAGCTAACTCTGGGGTCATTTGGTAAAATCACTGAGTTGTCAGCACTGTGGCCCCTCAGAAAGGAAATGCAGTGATTAAGTGTTGGATTATAAGTAAGGGGTATAAAAACGCAGGACCAGTAGATTTAAAATCAATTGTACTATAAATCAAGTTGTGGTTTGAGGGAGGGAAGATGCAGTAAATTCTTTGTCTCCTGATGAACTGAACCTGGAGGAAAAAAATCTCTCAGTCAAACATAGAGGCATTTTTTTAAACATTTAGATACAACTGGAGTAAAACAGCATTTCATTAACAGTCTTTTTTTTGAATTCCCAATAAAATATATATAAAGCATAGTAAAAAAAAAATACTTAGGTGCACTACTGAGATGTAAGAAAAGAAGACCCTAATTCAGAAGTTGAGAAAATTTTATAACTGCAAGGTTAGTGCATCAAGACTGAAAAACAAATAAATAGCTTATGCATACATCACAGGCTAAAAAGTAGAGACTGACTATGCTAAAATAAGATTAAAAGAAGCTTAAATTTGCCCCTTCCCCTCTATCCAATGTCCCCACCTCAACCACCAACTATTCATGATTCAGGTACTAGATTTATTCTGAAAAGAGACTGAACAGTCAGTACCTTATTGTATCAAAATTTCTGGTGGAACATACAATGTCATATTCTTTTTACTTTCCTTGCTCTTTCAGCATCTCTATTTCTACGCATATTCAGAGACTGTACTCCTGGCACTAGCATCCAGAGATGGTAGGAAAGTGGATGGTGCCACTCTCTGCAGGTTGTAATCTCCACATGGGAACTATAATAGCCTGGGGAATACACTGGAAGAGTACTTAGTGTAATGCATGCTGGGAGGGGTAGTATTTAACATACTCCATCTACTCACAGATTCAAGGAGTTATACAGTGGAAATTAGAAAGTTTATATATTGTAGTCCTGAAGAGCTACAAATGTTGAATGTTTGATTTTTCACAAAAATTATCCTAGGAACTGAGCACATCAACCCAGGAAGTAGACCATATTGAATTAGCTACAAACTCTGCATTTTGCAAACTCTAAAACTCTGCATTTTACACTGAGTCAGTGTAAATGTTTCCTCATTTATGGACAACTAAGGACGAGTATACAGAAAACAATCCATTATAGACTGATAAGATGGTTCAGAGCAAATTACTTTTCAAAATGATTTGTTATATGACCCAGACAATAGTTTTTAGAAACTATCTGCTTCATATTTAAGTAAGAAAAGGAAAGCATGCCTTCTAAAACAATAGTGATTGGTCATGGGGAAAAATAAAGAAGAGAAGAAGAGACAACTGGCTCAGATTCAAGGAAAAAGAAGATGGATGAAATTAAGAAATACTGCAAGGAAATAAAAGTACATTCAATATTTAAAATCTTCATTAGAGGGAGGAAAAAGTAGAAACTATAAATGTAAAAAGTCAAATTTAATGTGGAATTAAAGCTCATAAATTTTTCCCAGAAATAAATTACAAAGGAAAAAGGGAAAAACTACCTAAGAGAGAAAGAGGGAAAAAAAAGCAACAAACCAATCCATGAGGTACTACTGAGTCCTAAAGAAGAGCCTAGAAATGGTTTTATAGTTTTAATGCCATGAAAATGTCCAAATTAAGGCAAAGCTATGAAAAGTTCCAAATTAAGACACCAACAAGAGGTTACCTTCACTCAAGAAAGGCCAATAAAGTTCAGGGTTTCTCTCTCAGCTGCAAGGGCACATGGCAAAGTCTGCTAGCTTTCTCTACTGGCTTTTTGTTTCATGAAGTTCCCCTGGAACTTCCTTCTTCAACTCCAAAGGTCTGGCTACATGGGCTCTAAAGGTTTTTCCAGAATAATTCCCTCTTAAAGGGCTCCAGTAGACAACTCCACTGACTTTGAGAGAAGAGTGAAAACAAAGTCTAAAGATATCTATTTATAAGAACTATACCCAAAGCAAATGGCACCCACTGAGTAAAATACATATATTTTTACCATGTAAAATAAGAAGACATGCAAAAAGCAAAACAATTAAATGTACAAAGAGAAAATTATAGAAACAAACTCATTTAAATTAGATAACTGAACACATCATTCTATTGTTTAATAGATCATATAAAAATAGGCAAGAGGGTGCATGGGTGGTTCAGTGGTAGAACCTTATTTAATAATATAAGTGATAATGTTGGTTGAAAAAAAATGATCAGATTCAATTTTGTATTCTATAAACAGAATTGGGTATTTTGGCAGCCATTTATAGGACATTTACAACTATTATATACTAGGCCAAGAAAATTACCTGACTATATTCAAAAGAGTGAAAATTATACATGTTTTATTGCATAATCACCATTATCCAAAAAAAATCATAAAACATATAGCAAAATTTTAAGAACCAAATGCTTAAAAAGCACTAGATATTAAATGGGAAACAATTCCATTTTGCTGCAAAGAAAATGAAATACATAGGTATAAATCTAACAAAATGTGAATGGGATCTGTATCCTGAATGCTACAAAATGCTGATGAAAGAAATCAAAGATCTTTGTTCACTAAATTTTCTGTAACATATAATCTAACCCAACATGTCTGGATAGCTCATTTAATCAATTGAAACACAGGAAGCCCAGAATAAGAGTGAGGGCTTTTAATCCTGTATAGCTTAATGTAATGTCTGGATACAACCTAGAATATATTAAGGAGATAATCAGAAAGTAGTGGCAAAGTCGTTTGAGGGAAGGGAGAAAATATGGAACAATTAAACTTTGCCAAAGGGAAACCCTTGATAATATATCAAACATTAGGGACCCCCAAATCAGTAGGCCAAGCCCTTGATCTTGAGGCTTGCTCTTTGTGAAGCTCATCTATGTAGTGGAGAAACTTAGCCTACCTATAGGTATACCTACGAGTTACTTCTGGAGGACCTCTTTTGTTGCTCAATGTGGCCTCACTGTCTCTAAGTCCAACTCTGTAAGTGAAATCATGGCCCTCCCCGCTACATGGGACATGACATCCAGGGGTGAAAATCTCCTTGGCAGCATAGGAGATGATTCCCAGGGATGAGTCCAGTCCTGGTACCATGGGATTAACAATGCCATTCTGACCAAAAGGGGGAAAAGAAGTGTAACAAATAAGGTATCAGTGGCTGAGAGAGTTCAAATGGAGTCAAAAGGCTACCCTAGAGGTCAAACTCTTATGCAAGCTTCAGTTAGACATTGCTACCTATCATAACTTGCCAAACCCTAAGCAAAACCATTCTAGCCAATCCTAAAGAACACCTAGGGCAATATATAAGGTTCTAGAAAGGTTCCATGCACTAGGGCAACTTTCCAGAAACCTAAAGCTGTCAGATGGGTCCCAGGACCAGATAAGCCCTGAAACCTAGAGGGGCAGCCTCTCCAGAACATCGGCCAGTTCCATCTCCCTACCCCATATTATTGACAGCCCCTTCCAACATAAAAAGTTAGAATGGCCATAGCCCAAATATCCCTAAAGAGTGTGATAGAAAGATGAAAGGTGATAGTGGAGTTGTACAGAGATGGTAGGGTTTAACAAATGAGTATGATTGCTGAATCATTATATTGTTATTTTTTAGTCTCCAGTATCTTAGAGCACCTAGAAATAAAAACCTAAAATTATGGGATTGTAACCCATAACAAAAACTCTGAAATCTGTTCTACAACTAATTGTTGTGCTATGCTTTGAAATTTATTGCTTTTTTGTATACATGTTATTTTTTCAAAAAAAAAGTCAATTGTGATGATAAAAAAAGTGTTTATCCCTTCTAGCCTCCAATGTTCTGGAGCAGCTAGAAGAAAAAATGTAAGATGATGGTCTGAAGCTGTAACTACTTGTTGAAGAGTGCTGTGAAAACTATTGTTTTTTTCTTTCTTTGCTTTGTATATATGCTATGTTACACAATAAAAAAGTTAAAAAAAGAAATGTCTTTGCTCATGGGTAAACATAATAAAGACTTCAACTCTCCCTAAATTAAGCCCTAGGTCCAATGCAATTCCTCTTAAAAATGTATTTTAAAGTTTAAATGAAAAAGCAAAGAAACCCAAATTTTTTTTAAAAGTAGAATTTTCTCCAAAAGTAAAAAGTTGGAGAAATCACACTACCTTATTTTAAGACTTACTATGTAGCTACATTATTTAAAACAGTGTGGAGAGATAGATACATAGATCAGTGGAACATAATAGAGAACTCAATAACAGATTTACACAAATATACCCAAATTGACGAAGTACAAAAGCAATTCTGTGGAGGAAAAATAGTTTTTAAAAAAATAGTTTTGAAAGAACTGAACATCAAAAAATAGACCTTGACATAGACCTCACACCTTTTTACAAAAACTTATGCAAAATGGACTATAAATTTAAATGTAAAATATAAAACTATAAAACTTTAGAAGCGAACATAGGAAAAAATCGTCATGACCTAAGGTTAGGAAAACAGTCCTTAAACATGTTGTCAGAAGTACAGCACATAAGAGGAAAAAAAAAAAAACTAACAGAGCAAGAAAGCTAGAGAGTGACAGTGGCTTAATATTTTTAGACAGATTAGGAGAGTTTTCTCAGATAGATGACACTTGGGCAGAGGCTTAAGGAAAGGGAGAAAGCAATGGGTGAAGAGGAGAGCTTTCCAGGCAAAAGTGGAGAGGCCATGAGGCAGGAACCTACTTGGAGAGATGTCCAAGGAACACGAAGAGACTGGCATGACCAGAGTAGAGTGAGAGAAAGGGAAAATACAGAGATGAAGTCAGAGACTATTAGCCAGTGTGCCTTGAGCAAAGAGACTTTGGGTTCTCATGGTATGGCTTGACCTCTAGTGCCCTTGTCATCTGCCATAAAAAGATCATTCCCTCGGGATCCACTAGTGCCAGAATGAGGGTCATGTGGAGTAAAGCTAAACCCACCCCACAGCTTGCAACAGTGCTGCCTCAGCTGTTATGCAGACCTGTGTATGATGCTAAGCAAGAGATTTGGGGGCTGTGTTATGGGCATTGTTGCAGTGAGAATTTGACTAATGTAAGAGGATAGCCAAAGGCAACAGCACATAAAAAGCCTTGCCAAGAATGTTGGATTTTATTCTGAATTAGGTCTGAAGCCATTAAGGAGTTTTGAGCTAAGGAATGACAGCATACAACCTATATATCGTATGCTAGGTGCAGAACACACCATGGGATAATAAGGCAGAAGCATTAAGAGGTTAATACATTAAACTTGGCAAGAAATGTTGGTGTCTAAGTTCAAGGTGGTAGTGGTGAAGACAGAAATGATCAGAATCTGGATACATCTTATAGATGGAGGCAGCAGAATTCGCTAGCAGGCTAAATGTAAGCTATGAGTGTTGCCATCAACTGAGATGGACAAGAACATGGCAGGATCAGATGTGCAGCAAAATTAACACTTTACTTTTGGAAATTGTATTTCATCTGATTTGATGGCCAAAATCTATGAAAATTAACTAAATGAAGGAAGAACAATAAAAGAACAGGCAAAGCATTGTTTAAAAAATAGTAGGTGGTGCTACGGTGGCTCAGCAGGCAGAATTCTCGCCTGCCATGCCAGAGACCCAAGTTTGATTCCTGGTGCCTGCTCATGCAAAAATAAATAGATAGATAAATAAATAAATAAATAATATAGTTCTACTATGTTCAATGAAACTTGTGAATGATCATTATCTACTTTAGCATTAGCTAATTTCAAGAAATTTAGTAAAGGCAAGGAGATGTTTAATTATGACTTAGCCCTCTCTAAATGTACACCTAATTGGGGATTATTTAATAAAATGACCTTAAAATGGGGATTGTTTAATGAAATGATCTTAAAATGGCTGTATGTTGTAATTGTTACAAAAAAACTAAAACATTTCCAGGGAGCATCATTTATTTATAGAGTTTTATTCCAGACTGTGTCAAATCACTGTGGAAACTATGATAAAAATTCAAGAGGGAACTGAAGATGTATTAGCATTTTTTATTAGACAGGAAGAGACAGAGATTAGTGTATATATATACAGGTTCATACATTATCTCGTTCTAAGATGTGGACAACTTTGGGTCCCTAGAAATTCTAGGGCTGACTGTCTTTAAATAAATGATAGCATTTAAAAAGTGAGAATGTCAAAAAGGTGATAGTATAACCACTATTATAAAAACATCTTTTGCAAACATCAAGAAAGCATTTGTAATCAGCCCTGAATTTTGGAAGGCCAAATTTATAATCCCAAGGCAGTGTCAGATTCCAGTGCCTCAGCATCAGCCAATTAACTAGAAATACTATTCTGAAAATATACTAAGGAAAAAATTTAATCTGTGGTCCATGGGGTATCCCCGCTAAAAACAGAAAAATGTTTTCCTTTGCAGATACTTTGAAATTTGTTGTGTGAAAAAGAAAAGAAAAAATGCTTGCATGTAAAATTATAATATTAAAGTAATGTTTAATTCCAAACATGTATAGGGTAACAGATGATGCTACCATACATGACAAGATAATGATTTTGCTGTGAATTAGGAACTTAGGTCAGGAGACTATCTGGTTTGGAATACTGGCCCAGATATCTACTAGCAGTATGACTTGGACAATTTACCTAATCTCTGTGCCTCATTTTCCCTATATTTAAAATAGGAATAATGATAGTATCTAATCCAGAAGTTGATGGTGATACACTAAAAACTATTATTATAATTATGATGATGATGATGATTAGGCCTGATTAAAATTTAAAAAGGAGGAAGGGAGGGTAAAGAGGGGAAGGAAAATAACACTTATGTACACTTTGGTTTCCTTTTAATGCCAAAATGTTTTAATGCAATTTTATTGAGATATATTCACACACCAAATAATCCATCCAAAGTATATAATCAATGACTCACAATATCATCATGTCATTGTGCCCTCATCACCACAATTTTAGAACATTTTCATTACTCCAAGAAAATAATAATAATAATAATAATAAAAATATAAAAGAACTCCCAAAACATTGCATATCCCTTATCCCCCAATTATTTATTTGTTTGTTCATTTGTTCATTACTTATCTATCCACACACTGGATAAAGGGAATATCAGTCACAAGGTTTTCACAATCACACAGTCACAAGATAAAAGCTATAGAGTTATACAATCATCATTGAGAATCCAGTTTACTGGAAATCAGTTCAACAGTTTCAGGTATTTCCTTCTAGCTATTCTAATACACTAGAAACTAAAAAGGAATATCTACATAATGCATAAGAATAACTTCCAGAATGACCTCTTGACTCTGTTTGAGATCTCTCAGGCACTAAAACCTTGTTTTGTTTCATTTATTTTCCCTTTTTTGGTCAGGAAGATATTCTCAATCCCATAATGCCAGGTCCAGTTTCATCCCTAGAAGACATGTCCCACATTGCCAGGGAGGTTTACACCCCCGGAAGTCATTTCCCACAGAAGGGGAGGGTAGTGAGTTTATTTGCAGAGTTGACTTAGAGAAAGAGGCCCATCTGAGCAACAAAAGAGGTTCTCTGGGGGTGAACACTAGACATAATTATAAGTAGACTTAAATTCTCCTTTGCAGGAATAAGTTTCATATGGGAAGGCCCCAAGATCAAGGACTTGACTTGTTACGTTTCAGTCCCTAAGGCTGGCGAGAATATCAGGAATTCCCCGGGTAGGGAGGTTTCATATTTCCATATTTTCCCCCCAATCCCTCAAGGGGTTTTTGCAAAATTTTTTTTTTTCTACGAAAATACTCTACGATGTATTGGGGCATTACATTAACCTGTACAAAATAACAAGGTTTCGTTCTCTATTCTAGTTTCCATGTAATTATGCTGTTTAAATAAACTGACCATACATGTTAAATTAGATAGTATGCTACAGAAAATATAAATTTTATACGAAATAAACAGCTCTCTTTCTTTGGTTTCATACAGAAGTTCAAGTTTTAAAATACAGTCAATATCATCCATTCCTCTGTATTCTGATTTACCTTAGTCCTAACCAAATTTGTTTCATTCATATCTCTAACTGAAGTCTGATCTCTTTTTCATCTTCTTTAACAGTTGCTGTATGGAGTAACACTGTCAGTGCCAAATTTAATGAAACGTAAAAGTTCAGTATTTCCATCTCCCAATGGAGGCACTTAGCCAAAGAAGCCAAAGCAGTTCCCTATGACCTTCATCTTGAAAATTCATAGGACATAGCAAATTTTCATCATGAAAAGGAGGTTCAATTTGAAAAGGCCATATTTTACCAAAACATGGATTTGCCCCCCAAAACAAAACTTGCCCTGAAGCAGCCTACAAGGTTACTGACCGCATTAACAGATGAAAAGAGAATGGCTCGATTTGAGAGATTGTGTTGACACAATGTACCACACACATTGTTCAACTGATTTGTGGCTTGGACCAGAGAATTAAAATCAAAAGTGGGTCACAGTAAAGTCCTATTACCCAATACAGAATCACTGACATTACCTCTAATATTTTAATCAAATCATGGTGGAAAAATCATTTTCCTTCAATGCTCAACTGGATAAAACTATGTCTGTATAAGGACAAATGAGCTCTTTTAAGAATTCCTATTTTGTGAGCCCCTTTTAGAAACTCCAAGGGTGATCAACTTAGTTTCTTTGCCAAGAAAAACTTCAACTAAAAGAAAGATCTGGTATTTTGTGCAAAATGGAGCACCTGTGATGCTTGGCAAAACTATGAATTTTGTTGCTTTGGTGAATAGAGAAGCAACTTGTGACATCGGAATGCATTGCTCTACAGATTGGCTTTCACTGCTCTCAAGGATTCTGCCAACAACACTAAAAGGACTATTTTCTGCTGCTGTGAAAGTTGTCAACTTCATCAGAGCCAGATCCTTGAATCACCACCTTTTTAAATTTTGTCAAAAAGTAGAATAAGATTATAAAAGGTTTTCTACTGTACGGACATTTCACTGTCATTACAGGGGACAAATCAATACACTTAACTAAACTTCAGACAAAAAGAGAAAAATAAAAGCCCACTCAGAACAATTTGAAAGAGATATGCATTCATTGCTTGGCTTACTCAGCAAATAATTCTGATCATGTGCATGAGGTAAATCTTCAGATCCAAGGGCCCTGCTGCTGAAAAATCATGAGCATTTTTTTTTTACCAAAATGCCAAAGTAAGTCTTTCAAGGATAAAATCGATACTGACAAATCATTTTACAGAACTTAGAGTTGGAAACCCTGCAGAACTCTTTTGAGGGTTTCTTCAGCTCCTTAGATCTTAATATTAAAATTGACAATTGTAATCCATTTCCTCCTGTCATGGCATTAGTAGTATGAAATTTATCAAAGACAACCCCATTGCTTTGAGAAATATGTAAGTGAAATGACCCAGATTAAATATGAGGAGACTTATTCGGTTCTCATGCTCCATGACACCAGTTCACACTCTCCGGGCAAAGCAAATTATATATATTTATATATTTTATTATTATAATAAAATAAAATATAATATATTTTATTATTGTAACACTGACTCTGTTTGCTTTTATAACATCTGTGAATGAGGATTTTCAGAAATTTTGCTTTCATAAAAAATAGATACTGATAATCAAAGAAGTCAAAGGGTGTTTTATATAATATTCTGGGTAACACTGAGGCTTAAATTCACTGCATACAGAGGTAATTTATATGCTCTCAGAGCATATATGATGATCCCTGACAATGTTTACATCTGGATACTATAAAGAAGAAAGCTGTATCTTCCATCATGCAGACACATCTTTTTTCCGACAACAAGATCAACAAAAAAACTGCAAATTTACCAGCGTACTAAAAGCCCATATGATGGTTGGAAAGCCATACAGGGCTGACAGTCTAAGATGATCATCTAAGGTTAGTAATCCACTAAATCCAAAGTGATAATGTCATCTCTAGTGATGAGCAGAGCTGAGCAATAAAAAATATTAAAGCAATACAAACAGCAAAGAAAGAAATTCATATACTTTTTTTTTTTTTTAATTTGCATATGGGCAGGAGGCACCAGGGATCGAACTCCAGACCTCCAGCACGGCAGGTCGGAGCTCTGCCTGCTGAGCCATGGCAGCCACCTGAAATTCATATACTTTTAGAAATTTGTATTGTTGCAGTTGCTTTTTTCAAAAATAGCTAGCTACAGTACAAACAACTAATCAGAATTTGCTCACAGTTTGTTTCACTTATATTTAGGTTTATTATTTATTAAAATTATAATCCATCACTCAAAAGTAAAAAGGTATTCTTATCACGTTAGGTTCAATTTATTGGTATAGATTTTTCAAATGAACATAGTAATAGCATTTATAAAACAGTTGTTTGAAGATAATGATGACCTAGTTTCTAATGAAATAAATGCCAGTGAAAATGAGAAAAAATTCACAGAACTGTGATGCTGGACTATCAAGATTTGTGATTGACAGTTTACATGGTTTTGAAGATGCTAACCAAAACCTTTAGAGTTTGTTACACACTATGATCTCCACTGAACACAAATTTCCATTAGAATCCTTACATCTTTCCTGTTTCATACTAATACTCAATGAATATCCTAACACATCTTGGAATATTTGCCTTTAGTGTAAGTATATAATTCCTTTAAAATTGTTTTGCTATATGTTTGTGCTAATTATCTTATCAAATGATTTGTTTTCACATTCTTTTACTTTCTATGTAGGAACTCATGTAGATACATTTTGTTATTTAATTTATTTATTAAGATATTTCCTCAGGGCGGCTGCCGTGGCTCAGCAGGCAGAGCTCCGACCTGCCGTGCTGGAGGTCTGGAGTTCCATCCCTGGTGCCTCCTGCCCATATGCAAATTAAAAAAATAAATAAATAAATAAAATAAAAAAATAAAAAAGATATTTCCTCAACTGCTATCCAGATAGCATATCTGGTTCTATGTATATTTGCTCACATGTATTTTAATCTTGTAGATTGCTTTTTAGCCACCAATATTCATTGAAATACAGTGCCAATATGTGCTTTATGTGTGGTATTGGGCTTAATTTACCAGTAAATTTGTTACATTTTATTGGCTATTGTGTGTCATTATGACTATGTATCTTTCAGCTATGTGTTTTTATATAAAGATATAATTTATAGAAAATTACTGCATACCCAGAATTTATGACTTCCTACTGGATTCTGAAATGCTGGTCAATGTAGCTCATAACCAATAGGACATATATGAAGAACACAGGAGCCAAAATGAAAGGGTGTCCATTGTCCAAAACTGGAGCAATCTGAGCATCAAAAAAGTTCTGAGTGAAACTGATTGAACATATCAACTAAATAAAAGCCCATGTAAAAGGGAAAGCTACTCAGTCCCTCCACCATCACCAAAAGAGTAAAACACTCACTGACATCACTGGAAGTAACTAGAACACCAACTCCTATTCTGAATATTGGCTATTAATAGAAAATATTGAGCATTTATTCTACTTTATCCTGGATTTCCTGTATTTGAGAGCAGCCAAATGCCCTAACTGATGAGAGAATTCCAAATAATAAATGGGAAAGGACTGATAGTACTGGAAAAAATCACCATTTTGTAACTCCTAATGAAATATTTGAGCCAGGAAAAGATCATCAGTGGATGGAACCATTAGATGAAAGCATTCATGAGGCATTTTATAACAGAAAAATCAGGCTGTCACCACCTGAACCCATGATCAATCTTAACATCATAAAAGCGAGACAACCAGATGTTGTAGGCTTCCTGCTGTGGTACAACATGAAGCACTCAGTTCTACCACTGAAGTATTCTTACCAAAAAAATTTGAACATGTATATATGAAAGCCTCCAGAGCTAACTTCCAATCAAAAGTAGTGCATTAATTTAACTAAGATGAAGTAAATGTAGCAAAACCTTGGTGATTATTAACTCTGGGTGAAAAGCATTGATTCAATGAACTATTCTTTCTAATTTTTTGTAAGTTTTAAATTTTCATAATTAAAATAACCCTAACACAGAATTAGGATGCGTCATATTATTTCATATCTTAAACCCAGAGAACATGGTGCCTTAGTGGTATGAAGAAGCTACTCAGATTCTTTTGAATTTGATGTCTATCAGAGTTGGCACCAGAGCTCCAAAGAATTGCATATTTAACGGAAATTTAAAGTACCAAAATAGATGAGCAGAGACAATAGCTCAGTTGCAACAGAAACTGAACCTACAATGACTGTAATCAATAACATTTATTACAGGGATTTTCTGTGCCAAGCATGCGCTGTGCACTTCACCTTTGTTTTAATTATAATCATCAAAACAAAATAGTGGATATTATTATTTCCAGTTTACACAAAAGCTAAGGCTAAGGAAAATGTTAATTTTTCCAAGGTCACAGAGTTAGAATATGTCAAAGGTATTACTCAAATCCATCAGTTATACCACAAGATCATATTTTTAACTCTACACCAAGTTAGCATCTACACATCTCCATGGCCCCATACCCTATAATCCGGAAGTCCTCACAAACCAAGGAGAGTTTATTCCAAGTCTAGTTAATGTTTATAATGATGCACTCTCTGTAGTTTCAAGAAAGAAAACCATGTAATGCCAACATGTGACTCCAATCCCACCTTTGGAGAATTCTCTACTGTGTGAGTTTTATGGGCAGGAAAAATTTACCTTCTAACCTGTGGTTGAAAAATGCAGGTATGAAAATGAGCTAGGGTCTGAACTATACCCCTTCAATGAACTATAAACTTTCTCCAGTGGCGTAGGTTGGGCAGCAAGATTGAGTATACAGGGCAGCAAGTGGCTGGAGTATCCAATGTCCAGTGACAGGAGCATCAGTGGTGTAAACTGCAGGCTCCATCGCTCAGCAGGGGTCACAGCAGGTATTGGACGATGCTGGCTGTGTAGCCTCCACTCTGGTTCTCTAAGCCTTTTGGTGATTCTGTGACTTACCCAATATCCATTTAAAACTCCTTTTCTACTTAAACAGCCAAGTGAATTTCTTGCAATTAAAATCATTAACTGATTTACCAGAAAAGAATCAATTCAGATCCTAAATTCAAAGCAAACACCAAAATCAATGTCAAATGCATTAATGGACTAACTGCTTAAAAAGTATATATTTAGCATGAAGAAAATATAGGTGAGCATATGATCCCTAAATAGAAAAGGGCTTCCTTTGATTTAAAATAAATAACTTTTTACATGAAATGAAAGCATTCTATAATCAAAGAATTAAAACATAAACAGTAAGTTGAACGAAGTATTGCAAATTGCAGCAGTTTTTAATATAAATAGTTTTATGGATCAATAATAAAATAGTAAATAAAAATTAATCAATAAAATGACAAAAGATGTGAATAAAAAATTCGCAAAAGGAAAATATGAGCTATTATACATTTTGGAAGCTATTCAAGCTCAATAATGAAAAAAAAAATCCACAGAAAATTCAGCATTCCCATTTATTCATTCAATAAATACCATACGCTTTCTAAGTGCTCTATCAGGTGCTATTAACCTAACACTGAATGAAGGTAAGCTAATGATATTGATCTGCTACCATCTTAAACCTTTTCTAAAAAGCTGTCATTAATCCTCATAATAGCAGTTATATTTTTCCCTCTCATTTTTTTCTCTTGCTGTAATCTAGTGAGAAGAATCCATCATCCGGAAAATACTCAAAATGCAAAGTCTGAGAAATGCACAATTATGTAAAATAATCCCCAAAGTGGAGAAGCATATGGAAACATTTAAGTGAAATTTATCAACCTAATGAGAAAGTGGACAATAGGCAGGAAGTGAAAATACCAGTTGCTCCCCCAAAATAAGTTATTTTCCAGGGAAAATGAGGCAGATATGCTATTTTAATAGATTTTTATGACTTGCTTACCCAGACTTCAAAATTATTCAGAGGAAATTGTAATATGTGACAAAAACTCAAGTGTTCCCCCACAGTCCTGCAGCCTCTGAAGCTTACCCTCTTCTGCAGTGGTTATTTATACTATAAATAAAAGTGTTCCTTCATTTTTGGTTTTCATTTTTAAAACCACAATTTTAACTAAATTTGGTGTGATTGGTCAACTACTTTAAAATAGAAAATTTGATCCTTGTGACTATAAGGTATTACAGATGGATTTTCTTGGAAAGCTATAGGTCATAGGTAGTAAAGCTCATTGTATGGCTTTGGTGAACTACTCCCAGAATGGTTGGGCCCTGGTAAATATGTTCACACCAGGGGTATTAATTATTCAGTTTTAATTTATTCAAGAGTTTCTGATTTTCTGGACTTCATCTTCAAAAGTAATAATTAGATGATGACAGTAATTAAAATATGTTGAATTACAGAGAGTTAAACTTTAGCAGTAATCATTTAGTACAAATCTCTACCCAATGTATTCCTTAACTCTTTCTTCCCCAAATTCTGACTTGTTTCATTCAACTTGAATTTGAGGTTCACAATGCCACTCTCCATGAGGTGAGCATGATGCTATGGGTATTCTCTTCATGCTATAGAGAAAAAGATCTACTTTTTTTTAAAAACTATTAATCCTTAGATCAGCTGAATTTCCATGCCAAAAAAATAATGCTTTTTACTAACAACTTCAGAATTTAAAAATCTTAGAAGTCTAAAATATTCAAATGCAGTCATGAATTAAAATTTTAAGATGTTCTATTAGTTTTCAATTGCTGCATAACAGATTACCACAAATTTAGCATCTTAAAACAATGCCCAATTATGATGTCATAGTTATGCAGGGCAGAAATCCAGATTGCCTTTGGGTTCTCTGCTCATGGTCTCTCAAAGTCAAAATCAAGATGTCAGCCTGGCTGGAGAGAAATCCAGTTCCAAGCTAATGCAGGTTGTTGACAGAATCCAGTTCTTATGTAAATGTAAGTCTAAAATCCCCATATAGTTGCTAAGTGGCAACAGGGGAGCATCTCACTGCTTCTAGAAACCACTTTCATTCTTTCTCAGTTGTCTGTGGCCATATACAAATCAGCAATGGTACCTTGAATCCTTTTCACATATTGAATCCCTCTGGCTTTCCCTTCTGCTACCTGCTAGAGATAACTCATGCGTTTAAGGGCTCATGTGATAAGATCAGGTGCAGAAGGATGTTCTCACTTTCGCAAGGTCGACTTGCCATATAACATAATCATGAGCATGATATCTCTTTATATTCACAGACTCCAGGGATTAGGCATGACATTTTTAGGGAGACATGTTAGAAGTTCTGCTTACCACAGAAATTGAAACTATGTTTTCACCAAGTGAGTCATTTTGTCGTGGCAAGCGTCAAAAACAAAAAAGACACAAATTGGCCAAAGAAAATTTCAATATGAAGAAGGTCACCTGTGTAAGTCTCATTACCTTGATTTACTATTCCATGGAGTTAGCCAAAGAAAATACAGGCTTTGTGTTCTGTCCTCAATATAAAATTTTATCAATGCCCAAAGCTATTCCATAATACATTAGACAGGTTTTGTTTTGTTTTTTTTTAGCATCTGCAGGCACTGGAAAACGAACCCGGGTCTTGGACATGCCATGCCAGAACTCTGCCTGCTGAGCCACCATGTCCTGCCCATCAGACAGTTTTAAATGTAGAATGCCAGTAGACTCACTGACTAGATTTAGAGATAAGAACCTAACAGGAAAGAACTTATCTAAAGATGTTTTTTTTAATAGTCAAAAAGTAACTCATCAATTTTATTTTTCCAGCTTTCTAAATTGCTCCCTGTTATTCACCTAGGTGGTTCTGCAAGATAATCAGTATGAAAGAAAGCTTAAGCCCATATAAGACCTTATAACTTTTAATATGAAACTCAGCACATAGTTCTAAGCAATCATCATTCTAAATGGGAGAAGAAAATAAGTGATGGGCATATAGAGGGGAAAACAGGCACAAAAACTATGTTTAAATGTCATATTATGAACAAATGAAATGCAGCTTTGCTGTGTCTTTCATCATCTCTTGCCCAGACTATTTCAATAGGCTTATGACTGGTCTCCCTTGTGGCACTGTTGTTCTGTTTCCCACCAACTTTTTCTCTACACTGCTGCCAGGGGATCTTCCCAAAATACCCCCCAGTATCTAGAGGGTAAAATCCTAGCTCCTTAACATGGCACACATACCATCTGTGAGTCACTAATAGCTTGCGGCCATTTTTCCAGGCCCATCTCCCATCACTCCATTCTGCCACTCATGCTCCAGCCAAGACATCTACTGATGAGAATTTCCATAAGCCCATTATTTTTCATCACTTTATTGTCAAGGTCTAATAGGTATTCAGTTAAAATGTGTTGAATGAATGAATAGATCAGGCTCTGCCACACCTCTGTACATGTCCATGTGTTGATAATTCTCAACAGAAATTCCTTCCCTCTTTAAATTCAGGTTCCAAACCCTGCTAAGGTGTCATCCTTTGATAGAATCTTTTTCTGAACGCCACCTCCCTCCTACAATGGACTTAAACATTCCCTCATTAAACTATCTTGTATAGCCTTGTGAATTCTTAATACCTTATACAAGTAACATTTTAATCATATGTTTTTATGATCTTTTCGTGATCCACAGGCCTGCAGCATCAGGGAACCTTTTAGATATGCAAATTTTTGGTCCCCCGCCTCAGACCTGCTGAATCAAAAACTCTGGATGTGGGGCCAAGCAATCTGTGGTGAAGCAAGCCCTCTGTGTACTTCTGATAAATGCTAAAATTTGAGAAATTATTGTCCGAAGAACTTGCCTCACTCATCTTATATCCCAACTGCTTTGCACAGAGTAGATAATAAGCAAATGTTTTTTTGAATTAAACTTCGGTGTCTAAATCTTTACCTAGAACCATCACTAGTCTTCTGGACGACTACCTCAGATAAGAGTCTCGATGGTTAAAAAAGAAAAAAAAGAGATTGAGACTGAAAGACAGTTATTGGCCTTAGATTAATTCATTTTGGCAATGAAACAGATAAAAAAAATACATAAAGTTGTGAGAAGTTTTCTAAACAATCTTTATAAGACATCTTACAGAATATGTCCAAAAAAACATTAGTCATATGCCAAAGTTTAGCACCAATTTATTTTCCCCTTGAAAAAAAATTATCTCAAGCCATAAATTTAAGTTATTTGAGGGTCATGAAGTTATTGGCAGGAAATATTCTCTCACTGAACTTTGGAGAATTTTGTTGTTCTAGTTGTTGTTACAAGTTTGTTTTTGTGAAAAGAAATTATGTGTCTGGGCTATGAATCTTGAGCATCTTAGAAATTAATAGATGCTGTCTCTCTGGCCCTTTATCTCCAAATAGAATTCTCTTCTATCAAGTAATGATACCATTTAATGGAAGGAATCAGTCCTCCTCCAGCTGAAACCATCATTGCACAGTTATCTTATTTTGTGATCTTTCAAAGAAAACTATAAGAATTAGAAGCAATGAAAACTAGAACCCAGAGGCAGCAAATGAACAAAATCTAATCCCTGGTACTACATCTATCAAATGGCAGTGAAAAGGAAGTCATTTGGCCTGCAGTAACCTGGTGTTTTGGGCAATTGCTTCTGGCACTTTCCTTGCTCAAGATTTGACATATATCCAGAACACTCTGAGCAGCTTATTATTAATATCATTCCCATGGTATAAATCAATAATTTTTAGTATATGTGCTGCCGAAGCGAACACTAAATCAATACTTTTAATATTCGTCCTTGTGAAAGAGAAGATGAGAGCAGGAGGAGAAAGATCTTTCATAGCTATGCTGAGCCTCCTTGTCAGACTGCATTATACTCTCTTAGCAGTCAACCAGAACCTCCCAGCCCTTTCTGATAAGAGCTATTCCTGATTCCATGGAAACTAAAGATCAATGCAGAAGAGCCTAAAGGTCACAGAAGAGTTTCTGACTTGACAAGAGGAATGCACAGTTATGCATCCTCTTTCCTCTGCTCAGCCTTTTACCCATAAACTGAAGAAGAATGTTAGGCAAAGTTACAACTACAAAGAACAGAAATTTTGATAAGGTATGAACTGCAGTCTCAGAAATAGTTGTCTGAAGTAGCCAAGTCCTTAAAATTGATCTAAAAGATACATTTTTACTCCCTGAACTCAAAAGAACATTCCACAAACTTCTGCATTGTCTACTATGTATCTGCTGCAAAAATTCTGCTAATCTATCTAAATTGCTAAAATGCCTAAATAACCTACCATAAAAGTCAGAGCCCAAGTCAGGTAATCCAATACAAAGACATGAATACTCTAAAGGTGTTTGGAAGAGCTGATAAATCAAAGGTGGGTCAGTGAGGTAACCTAGAAATTAGGAACAGAAGGTAGCACTCCATGGTCCAGAAGGACAAAAACAGAGAGAAGTGAAGGGACCATGCCCTAAAGCCAAGCTGTGCCATAAGAGCTGGTTCGATTAGTGTCTGCCCAGAGACAACTAGGCAGGGCTATAGAGGGCTATAATCAGTGCTAGGCAAATAAAGGGAGTTTGAAATATCCAAGCCTCTTGTGCTCCAATCTCCTACCAGCATCTGGGACTGGCCAAACCTAGCCAGAAGGCATTTTTCAAGAGAGCCACAGAAATGGATCTGAGAGCAAACAGGCAAATGACCAGCTCAACTATCATCCTAGTTTAATTTTTAATGCTTTTTGAGATGTAAAAATGTAATGAGATAGATGGAGCTGAACTTGTTGAACTTTAAAGATTAATAAATGAACAGTAGTATTTCTATATGTAAACTATTTCTATCTTAGAAACAAAAAATGTTCTAAACGGTTCTAAAGCTACTCCCATAGTGTAACCCTGAGAAAATATATGCTAAAATTTTTAAATTTACACAATGTTATAAATGTACTCCATATCTGTACTAGTTTGCTAAAGCTGTCAGAATGCAATATACCATACTATAAAAGGGGAATTTATTAAGTTGCAAGTTCATAGTTCTAAGGCTGTAAAAATGTCTAAATTAAGGCACCAACAAGAGATTACCTTCACTCAAGAAAGACTGATTCCATCTGGAACATGTTATAATTTCATTCTTTGAAATGAGATCCTCACAATCCATGATAGTTTGTGAGAATGTTCCCAGTAGAACAAAAGGAACAAACTTGAGAAAACGCACATGAAAACACATAATGTTAAATAAGGTTGTAAATATCTCTAAGGCTATAAAGAAGATTGACAAAGGTTTAGGTGAGAATATCTTCTTAAAAAATAATTATTAGGGTGGGCCACGGTGGCTCAGTAGGCAACATTCTCACTTGCCATGCCAGAGACCTGGGTTCGATTCCTGGTGCCCACCCATGTGAAAAAAAATAGTTATTATGATAAGAATAATTAAAATACATTGAATTAAAATATGTTAAATACTTAAACATTGACTAATAGCCAATACAGATCTCTGTCCATTGCAGCCATTGACTGTTTCTCCCCCAAATCCTTCCTTATTTTAATACAACCTGTATTGCATGCCTCCAACCACAGAGACTATATGTTAGGTACTTGAAAGGATACAAGAGTAAGTTAACAAAAGGTATTGCTTGTTGAACACTTACCATATGTACAAGTACATAGCACAGATTTTTGTGCTGACCTCATTATATACCTCATTACATTTAGTCCTCCCCAAAAACCTGTGAGGTGGGCACTTGTCAATAGTCCCATTTTACAGATGAAGACATTGAGGCATAGAGAATTAAGTACTTTAGACAAGGTCACATAGCTAATAAATATTGCACAAGCAGAGTTTTAGTCCAGTAGGATCCATTTCTTAACCATAAAATACACTATCATAGACATAAGAAGAGCAAAATGTAATATTGAAGATAAAGTAAGTAGAAATAGCAATAACCCCAAAATGAGTAAAATAAATGCTTTTGAAAGAAGTACTAAGTGCTATAGGGGCAGGCTCTATCCAGATCAGTTTAGTCCATCAGAAATTCATTCAGCCCAAACTAAATTCCAGGGTTATGCCAGATCTAAGAATATAACAATAAAGAAGACAAGGTACCTTCCTGGAAGAAGCACACCAACTAGTAGAGAAAGGAGATCTGTTTAACAATTGCAATGAGGCACACTATATAAATCATATACAAATAGAAAAAACGTGCAAAGTATGAAAGTAGGCAATATCATTTTAAAATTAAGATTACAAGGAAGAAGAATAATATATTTTACTGACTAGTTTCTGAGAAAATTCCGAAGGATTACAAATCCTAATTTTTAAAATGTCTTATTGATAGGAGACAGTTATATTTCCCTATTACCCAACACTTTGCATTCCTTTACAAAACCAAGCGAACAAACAACACTTTGGGACTGCATGGACCTTCAGAGGGTATCTCCATTCTTCTGCACTCCTATCTCATCTTCTGTCCTAACATACCAGACAGATTAGAAAATATTCTACTTTTGTAGGCAGCCAGAGAATAGGATTTCACAACCTCACTTGGGAGCCCATTCCAAAGTTAAACAGCCACTGGATCAGCCAGCTTTCATTCTCCTGTTATCTTAAGGACCAGTGTTCTATGTTGTTCCTTCTAGAGAAGAGAGGTCTGGGCTAGTGACAATCATTACATACACACACACACACACACACACACAGGCAAATACATAGGTTATAAACTGTGGAGGTGAAATATCTTCAGCAACCTCAAAGCTTTACTCACATTCTTTGACCTCCTGATAACCTAACCCCCTGAGGCCCTCACCTGTCCATTGCAGCCATTGACTATGTCTCCCCTAAATCCTTCCTTATTTTAATACAACCTGTATTGCATGCCTCCGACCACAAAGACTATGTGTTAGGTACTTGAAAGGATACAAGGGTAAGTCAACAATAGGTATCGCTTGTTGAACACTTACCAAATGTACAAGTACATGGTGCAAATTACTGTGCTAACCTCATTACATTTAGAACACTGCCTAATATTCTTAAATCGATGCATTAACAAAAAACTGGTGACTACAGAGTGTTAAGATTTATACTAGACATTTTCACATAGAGTGTTCCATGTAATTCCTAAAATCCAATGAATAAACAATTATCAGATCTATTCTTTGGAGTATATCTTCCTACTCTATGGAGGATGTCTTCCTTCATAGAATAGCTATAATAATATATTTGTATGAATAAGATTAATAGCATTATTTTACAAACAACTTTATGGTCCCCCAAAAATACATAAATGCCAAAGGCATTTCATTATGAAAAGTCCTGCATTGTCATACTGAAGATAAGGACGGAAGTTAACATTATCTACTTACAAATTTAGAAAATCTTCCTGGTGCTCATTTTCTGAGATGAACACTTGGCAAACACACTTTGTCTCCTTCCTCCATCAGAGGCCAATCCATCTTTTCACTTCGAGGCAAAAAATAAACCCAGCACTCTTGGTTGGTTCTTGAATGGGGTGTGTACCATAACTTATTTCTCAGCGGTTTATATAAGATTCTTAAAATACATACTAACATGTTTAATTAAAAATTTTAAATAAAGCCAGGCTTTTTCTGACTGAAAGTAAGTACAACTTGGTTAATTAATTTAAACATAAAGATTGACTTTGTAAATTAGGCTTTTGGTATATGTGGTATATAAATTGAATGAGTCAAATTTTCAACTGCAGGGTTTTTAAGAAAACTATGCTTAAGCAATGGAAAAAGATAAAAATGTTGTATTGACAAAAATGTATGAACATTATTATTTAATTTTTTCCACATTTTCTAAGTATGTTGCTTCTAAGGGAAAAGGTGAGAGACTTTACCAAAGATTATTTGATAAAGTCTTGGTAAAGTATTTTGGGTATAATTCTCAGAAACTGTAAATAACTCTAATGACTGGGTAACAAATCCTTTTGGAAGTCAGGTGATTTCTAGTTCTTTGCTTTTAATAAAAATTGAATGAGATCATAAGTGAGAGGTAAGTTATGAAAAATAATTTTTCATGATAGATTTAGGATGTGTATTAGTTATCTAATTCTGAGCAACAAATTACACCTCCATACTTAATGGCTTTAAACAACACAGAATTATGTTCTCACTGTTCCTATGGGTCAGGCATTCAAACATGGCTTAGGTTAGCCCTCTAGCTCAGGTTCTCCACAAGACTGCAATCAAGGTTTCAGCAGTGCTACAGTCATCTCAGCCTTCTACAGAGGCAGAATTCACATCCATGCTCACTCAGTGGCTGTTGGTAGGACTTAGATTCTCATGGGATGTTGGACTGAGGGCCTCTGTTTTTCACCAGTTGTTGCCAGAGCTGCCTTCAGTACCTTACTGTGAGTCTCTCCCTAGAGCAGCTTATTACATGGCAGCTGGCTTTCAGAATCACAGTCTAGCAAGTCCTAGGTCCAAACCACACTCCAGGGGATGGGGTTACACAAATGCATGAATGCCAGGAGGTAGGGATCATTGGGGCCATCTCAAAAGCTGCCAACCATGGGTTGGTTATTACTATTTCTAATGAAAATAGCCTCATTTGATTTGTAGTGGAATTTTGATAATATTAAGATGCTATTATGACCACTGACTGCAGGAATACCAGAATCTTACCATAACTACTCCTTTCCTGAGGTTCCAAGTAAAATTTTGAACATCAGGGCCAATAACAACAGTAACAAAAAGTCAATGAAAAGCTATACTCTTAACTGAACTTGAACTCACAACCCCAACACAGAAAAAAAAAATGTACTAAGCTAAAACCTGTGGTTTTGTCTTATAACCATTCCTAATTCAAAACCCTAATATTACCAAGGGTTAGCCACAGAAGAGGGGAAGAAATTTAAGTGATGAGAGTGCCTGAGGATATACATGAGTGTCCAAAAGTATATAGGCTTAAATCCAGAAAGAGGAGAAGAGTCAGACAAAGAGTGTACTAAGGGAGAACATTTAAAAAACAAAGCCTAAGTGAATTGAAGCCAAACATGTAAATATGATAACATGGCTGTTTGTTGGCCTTGACATAGGTAAAACATAATCTATTTCCCATCAATTTCAAATCATATGTACACAATTCTCAATTTTATAGTAACAAAATATAAATGCTCACTTATCAAGATGTCATTTACCAAAATAATTCACTAGTAAAAACTCACTCAGCTAAAAGCCAGAATGTAAGAAAAATGCTATGAAACAGACTCAATTATTATCAAAGGTCCATGTACTTTATTAAGGAAAGATTCTTAAGCACTTGTTTTGAAGCTATTTATTCTAAGTACACAGAAGCTTGGAAAATAAGAAGATGGTGGAGCCTAGTAAGAGATGAACTTTTTTAGTACTCTTAGGAATAAAGTTATACACCATGATCAAGTGGGATTTATCCCAGAAATGCAATGGTATGAACATCAATCAATGTAATACACTACATATAAGATCAAAGAAAAAAAACATTGATTTTCTCAATAGATGCATAAAAGACACTTGCCAAAATTCGGCATATTTTCTTGATTAAAAAAACTCGAAAATTAGGAATTGATGACAGCTTTCTCAACATGATAAAAGCCATCCATGAAAAACCCACAAATAACATCACACTCAATAATGAAAGACTTAAAGCTTTCCCCTTAAGATGAGAAACAAGACAAAAATGGCTGTTTTGACTACTATTCAACATTGTACTAGATGTTCTAACCAGAACCATTAGGCAAGGAAACAAGCAAACAAAAAACAAACAAGAGGTATCCAAGTAGGAAAGAATGAAGTAAAGTGATCTCTATTTGCAGACAGTATGACTATATTTTTTTCTCAAAGATTCACAAGAAAACTATCAAAGATATTAAATAAGTTCAGCAGAATGGCAGGGTACAAGATCAACATGCAATACATTATCAGAGAACAATCTGAGGAGGAAATAAAACAATTCCATTTGCAAAAGTATCTAAAAGAGTTAAATAGCTAGGTATAAATTTAATCTTGTGCACTGAAAACTACAAAGCACTCCTGGAAGAACTTAAAGAAGACCTAATAAATGATAGGACATCAAATGTTTGTGAATTGGAAAAGTCAGTATCATTAAGCTGTCAATGTTACCCAAAGTAATCCACAAATATAATGCATTTCCTATCAAAATTCCAGAAGACTTTTTTACAGAAATGGAAAAGCCCATGGAATGTCAAGGAGCCCCAAATAGCCAAAACAATTTGCAAAAGAACGAAACTGAAAAACTCACACTTCTCAATTTAAAATTGTACTACAGAGCTATAGTAATCAATGCAATCTGGTACTGGTATAAAGATAGACAAATATACCAGTGGAGCACAGTTGAAAGTCCATAAATACACCCACACACATCAATGATCAGTTGATTTTTGACAAGGGTGCTAAGTACATGTAATAGGAAAAAATAATCTCTTCAACAATTGGTGCTGGAAAAACTGGATATCCACATGCAGAAGAAAGTTAGACCTCTATCTACCTCACACCATATACAAAAATCAACCTAAAATGGATCAAGGACCTAAATATAAGAGGTAGAGCTATAAAACTCTGATAAGATAACATAAGGGCAAATCTTCATGACCTTCATCTACTGGGATTCTGCAGTGGATTCTTAGATATGACACCAAAAGTAAGAGCAATGAAAGGAGACAATAGGTAGATTTGATTTCATAGAAATGAAAAACTTTTGGCCATCAAAAAAATTTATCAAGAAAGTGAAAAGATCAGCTACAGAATGAAAAAAAATATATTGCGAGCAATATATTGGATCAGGGCTTAATATCCAGAATATATGAAGAACTTTTATAATGCAACAACAAAAAGACAAACAGCTCAATTAAAAAATAGTCAAAGGACTCAAACAGACATTTCTGCATAGAAAATATACGCATGGCCAATAAATATGAAAAGATGCTCAACATCTTAGCTATTGGGGAAATGCAAATCAAAACCACACTGAGATACCACTTCATACCCACAAGGATGGCTATGATTAAAAAGTGGTTAGTAGAACCTCTAGACAGAAGATCAACAAGGAAATAGAAAACATAAGCAATACTCTAAACCAGTAGACCTACAGATGTATATAGAAAGCACCTCACTCAACAATAACAGAATACACTTTCTTCTCTAGTGCACATAGGTCATTCTCCAAGATAGACCATATCTTAGGTTACAAAACAAGTCTTAATAAATACAAAAGGAAATCAACCTGAGTGCTAAGGAATCTCAGGTGGATTATCCTTATGAATATATCAGGTAGCAAGTTTTGGTCTTCAGACCTATGCTTGAATTGGTTTTATTGTTTACCTTGAAGTAATCAGATTTGCTGACAAACTCCTAGAGCATTGGTGTACACAATAAAATCTTACTATATTCATTTAAAATGGGAGCATTGCGATAGCCCTTCTATAAAATGCACCCCATTTTCCAGTAACAAATTTCATGGAAACCAAATGTAACAGTTTATCCTGGATTAGACCCTGGGACAGAAAAAAGGCAGCTATGGAAAAAAATAGTTAAGTCTGAATGAAGTCTGGAGTTTAGTTAATATTAATGTACCAATTTAAATTTCTTAGTTTGACAAATGTACTCATCATTATATAGGATGTTAACAATAGAAGAAACTGGGTGAGGGGGGCATAAAAAGTCTCTGAATTATCTCAGCAACTTTCTATAAATCTAAAATTGTACCATAATAAAAATCTATTTAATAAAATACATGCAAACATGCAAAAAGTTATATATATAAATATATTCCATTACCATACCCCAGAAACCTCTTTATAATTCACACCAATACCCACATTCAAAGGTGCCTCTATCTGACTTGCATTGATGCAGATGAGTTTGTTTATTCATGAACTTCATAAAAAAAGGTATCTCATACAGTATAAATACTCTTGTATCAAGCTGCTTTTGTTCCACGTTATTTTTTTTTCACATTATGTTTTAAACAGTTGTTCATATCCTTGCATGTACCAACAGTTCATTACTTATTATTGCATTGTTGTATTCCATTATATGAATATTTGTCAATTTTTTATGTATGCTAGTGTTGTTGGACAATTCAGTTGTCTCCAATTTGGGGCTATTATAGCAGTGCAGATTGGATGTTCTTGTACATATCTTTTTATGAACATAAGCATTCATTGATCTTGATATATATATAACCAGAGGTGGAATTGCTGTCAAGGGGTATACATAATAGTTAACTTCAGTAGAAATTGCAAACAGATCTCCTGTTTCATCTCAAACAGTATGGTTGTTCAGATTTACATTCTTGCCAACAGTATATGAGAGTTCCAATTGTTCCACATCCACTGTTACAGTTGGTATTATTAGCAATTTTAATTCGGGGTATTTTATGGGAGTGCAGTGGTATTTCAGTGTGGTTTTAATTTGCATTTAATGATAATTAATGAAGAACTTCCTTTGTGTTTCCTGTAATTCAGACCTATTACTCAACATTTGTTCAACTTTTATTTGTCTAAATATATATCTATCATGCCTCGAAAAACAAATAGTAAATAAAAAGTGTTGGAGAAGATGCAGAGAATTTGGAACTCTAATACTTTATTGTTGGTCATGTAAAACAGTGCAGCCACTGAAAAATGTAATGTGGCAATTTCTCAAAAAGGATAACCATATGACTCAACAATTCCATTTCTAGGTATATACTCAAAGAAAGTGAAGATGGGGTCTCAGATACTTATACACCAATGTTTATAGAAGCATTATTCACAATAGCCAAGAGGTGGAAACAGCCCAAGTGTACATAAGCAGATGAATGGATAAACAAAACATGGTACAGACACACAATGGAATATTACCTGACTGTAAGAAAGAATAAGTTAGGAGACATGATGCAACATGGAAGAACCTTGAAAACATTTGCTCAGTGAAATAAGTAAGGCAGACAAGGACAAAACTGTATGATATCACTTAGAAGAGATGACTAGAAATAGCTGATTTGCAGAGATGGAAAGTAGATTAGAGGGGCTGGGTGCAGAAGATAGCTAAAAAATATTTAGAATTTGGTTAGAGAGGGAGGAAGGAAGGAAGGAAGGAAGAAAAGGAAGGGCAGGCAAAGAAAGATTAACAGTTCACAATATACATGGTGATATTTAAGGCAGGGAAACCTCAATCATTCCTGAAGTCATTACTACAGTTTGTCAAGGCTTAATAACTGACGTCTTCATTTAACAAATATTTATTGAGATCCAACCTTCTGTTAGTCACAGGCACTGGGGATACAGCAGCAAACAAAACAAGTTTTGCCCTGGAACTTGTATTCTACCAGAGAGAGGCTTAAAATAAATATACATATATCAGGAAGTGATAAGTATGGTTATTTTCAAGGGAATTCAATAAATAACTAGTCTCTGCTCTGATTTCAAGCAATTTTTTTTTAAAGAGAAGAGTGTGATTGATAGTAGGTCAAAATATCAGCTTTATTTCTATTTATTTTATCTAACGAAGACTAAATTTGAGTGGTAGACACCATACAGTCATTGACAAGCCTCGTCAAGGTAGATGGTCTCCATGTGAAGAATTACCCAGGTTAAGACTTGTGGCAGGTAGGACCAGGAGGAGGCTGAGAGCTCATTAGGAAGCTCTCTCCCAACAGAGGATCTGAACCCCAAGCATGCAGTTGATTCTTTCCAAATTTTTCGTATCTGATAAGTCATTTCCTCTCCTCAGGCATGCTATGAGAAAAGGACAAGTGAGATATCATTAGAATTATACTAATTAAGCTCCCTGGACATAGAAAGAGACATCAACATTTCCGGCCCCTTCTTCAACATACCACAGACTTTTAATCCATTGAGTTTAACCATTAAGCCTAATGTCAATCATGGGTTCTACTGTCCTTCTCAAAGTACAGATTAGCAGTTTATTAGGACAGTCCTACTGCTGTCTTCATGAGATAATTCCACCACTGCTTTTTGGGTCTATTCTTGTGATTATGAATGATTGGCTTATATTTTCTCTCAGAAAACCCTAAAATAGGTTGTAATAGCATGATAATTAAATCCGCTCAAGGTGAATCTGTGCCAAGTTTGGAAATTCCCTCCCTATTCTATTTCACTTGCCTAATTATAACAAGTCACATGGTTCAAGACAACATATTAGAAGTTCTTTAGTAAAAATAAACAATTAAAGGCACTCTGCAATAATATGTTGACTTAGAGATGCCCCACATTAGGATATAAACCCCTTCCACTATGTAATTTTAGAGAAAAACTTCAAGTCCAAAGATTAAATCTCTTTGCAATGTAATTCTCAAAAGTATCAAAATTCAAAGGCACCAAGTATTCTTGCTTATGTACATTAAAGTTCAACAAAATTCAGGTCTAAAATTCTTCTTCCTGAGTTTCTTATTCTGCCCTAAAAGGGTTCTTGATGCCTGAGTGAAGTTTGAGTCTTTTCATCAGTTGCAGTGTGTGCTTACTGCCTTTTGCCTGGGGGCTGCAGAAGTATAGTGCCAAGGCTTTGATGTACCTCATTATGGAGTCCAAAAAGTTAATTAGACACACAAGTATGTCACAAAACCAGCCAGTACCCACTAAATTAGAAAATAAACAAATCCCCACCTCCAGAACTGTTATCCCAGAAAAAAAATTTCTTAAACCAAATATTTAGTGCTGTAGAGACTCAATGTTATCTATAAAAATGAGAATAGGCATTTTTACCAGGATGTCTGCCAGCCTACGCTTGTTGTCCAAAGTCCAAGACCTGGGGAACTTACCCTCAGGTGTGAGAACTCTTTCAGTGAAAGGTTCATTTTGGCATTAAACACTTAGCATATGGGGGATGGGAAATCTACCTATGCATCCTGTCTCCTCTTTCAGTGGGTGGCATTTGAAAATTACTGTCTTCTGTTCAGGTTGAAATTGTGCATTGGTAAATGCCCCAATTGCCAGTTCTTTCCCTCATAACTTTATTTTTCCTTTTTGCATATCTTGATTTCCATTTCCCTTTTGAGTCTCTCTTTATGGCACCCAGTTAGAAAAGGAAATGTGGGCTTTCTCTAAGGTCATCATGTTCAACCCACTCTTGTGATGAGATATCTTTGGTTCTAGGCTTCAGTGGCTTTTTCCTCTATTTCTGTTCAAGATTGTTTAGACCTAAAAAACAAACAAAGCAAACAAACAAACAAAAAACTTCTTCCTATAGAATATTTCTCCCTTATAAAATTAGCCAGTAAAGAATCAACTTGAGACACATGAAGGGTAACTCTTGAATCTATGGAAAGAACACATAAATCCAAAAATAGCTTTCCACAGACCCTTCCTTATAAATACTGAGTGGATGGTGGGGCCACCTTTTCTTGCTGACATTTGCCAGAGCCACCTACATAGTCAGCACTGGCCAAGGCCCAAGAGATTCCTGTGCCCTTGCTGAGACTCAAGAAGTCCTGCTTTCTTGAGGCCCTGAACCTGCAACCTTGCCTCTGTAGAAAGATAGTGGACTATGGAAACATCTGTGTAAGAAATAGTCATCCAAACTATTGCATGGCCTAAGGATTAAAGCCTCTTGCCTAGACTACAGTGATTAAAAACTGACCAAGTATATCTTTAATAAATAAGTTCAGTGTACCTTACCCACACAATAAAGTCCCAAACCAAAAGCTACTCACTTCTCACCAACCAAGATCCTCAATCATTCACCCATTGTTTTATTTCCCCAGTTTCCAGGCCTTTCTTTTGTTCTATTTTTTTCAATTCATCTGAGGTCAGGGTCTCAGGGGTCTTGTGAAAACCTCACTCTTTTTTCCTAACTAAGCTCTGAATAAATTGAGATATAAGAATGAAAAGCATGCAATGATTAAAATAATACTTTTGTTACTGGTAAAGGTGATTCATTAAACCTCAGACTGAGGCAAAATTATCCACACAATCACAAATAATATGCAGGGCAATCCTCCTGACTGTGGGAAACACATCTCCAAGAGTAAAAAAATGAGGACTAAGCCAGAAATGTCAGTTTATTCTTACCAAATTTACCAATCAGATAAGTCATTCCACTTAATTGGATTGGAGTGAGCAAGAGGCCAAGAGTTTTACCCTAATTGTGCTCCCTCCACATTGAAGAAAACACCTAGACACATTAAGTGGCTACAGTAAGGCAATAATAAATGGAGCAAAGAAGAATAAAACCATGCAAAGTTGACAGAGAATGAAGGTGACGTAGCTAGATTATATTAAAGTGATACTTGAAACAGAGAACTGAAGAAGTAAAAAAGAAAGCCATGTGGGTCCTTGGGAGAAAGGTGTTCCAAGCAGAGAGGAAAGAAGATGCAAAGCCTTAAGGAAGAAGTGTATTTGTAGTTTAGGGAAGTTCTCCCCAGGGGCAATTTTGAACCTGTAGGACAGTTGGCAATGCCTGGAGACATATACTGAGGAGAGGCCTGGCAAGTGACAAAACATCCTACAATGC
Source organism: Myrmecophaga tridactyla (assembly GCA_004026745.1). Lineage (NCBI taxonomy): Eukaryota > Metazoa > Chordata > Mammalia > Pilosa > Myrmecophagidae > Myrmecophaga > Myrmecophaga tridactyla. The sequence goes on from PVIY010010150.1 coordinate 44,675, forward strand.
ATAGGACAACCCTCCCCCTGCCCCCAAAACAAAGCATATTGAGAAATATGCTTTGAGAAATCCTAGGTTGAGAAATCTTGTGTTAGGGGAACACAAAAGAAGCCAATGACTGAAACAAAGTCAGTAGAAGAATGAATGAAGATGAATTCAGAGAGGAAGTAAAGGACTAGGTCATGTAGGGCCTTGAAGGACTTGGGATTTCACCCTGAAGGATTTGTGAAACCACCGGAGTATTTTGAGCTGAGAGGTGACAGAATCTGATCACATTTTTAAAGGATCCCTATAATCACCATGCAGAAAATGAGTGGAATGGAGGCAACTGTGGAAGCAGGGGGAGGTGAGAGAAGGTGGTAGTATTAAGATAGCAAGAAGTGCTGGGATTTTGAGTATATTTTGAAGGTAGAACCAAAAAGATTTACTAATGCATTAGTATATGTGGTGTGAAAGAAAGAGAGGAAACCAAAGATCACTCTCAATTTTTTTACCTGAACAACTAGAAGAATAGAAATACCATTTACTGAAATAAAAATGACTGCAAGAGGAAGAAATTTCAGGGGTACAATGAGGAGTTCATTTGGCGATGTCAACTTTGAGATGCTTGTTAGAAATCCAAATGGAAAAGACAATGCACAATAGGCTATAAGTGAGAGAAGTTCAGAGAGTAATAATTAAGGTATTTAAAGTCATGAAGTCAGATGAGCTCACCTGAAGCTCAATTGTGGAAAGAGAAGAGTGGATGTGCAAAGATTGAACCTGGGGGTGTCCCAATGTTTAGAAGTTGAAGAAATGAGAAGGAATCTCCAAAGGAGACATAAATGTTCAGCCATTAAGGTAGGACTCAAGCAAAAGAGAGTAGTGTCTTGAAACCAAATATTTATAATGATGACTTTGAGTCACTGATAAAAAGGTAGAATATTATTCAGTGTGATCTTTTTAAGATGAAGTGGTTGGGTTAGGTAAAATGTATAATATATTTTAAGAAGACATCTGTCCATATATAGTTATAGTTTATCCAACTATAGTTAATAGTTTATAATTAACTAAACCAGAGTTATTTTTATCAGTTGCACCAGTTATTCTGAAAATGTATGTATAGTGAATGCTACAACCTTCAAAGAGGCAGATAAATAAAGCATTATTATAAAATGCAGCCATCTTATACAAAAGCCCCCATTTTCATTTGATTTCCAGTTTGCCTTGCTGCTGTTTTATTATGCTGTATTTCATTGATTTTCATACATATCTTTTAACACTTTGACAACCTCTAAAACCAGAATGTGTCTCACAATTGATGTGATAAGGTATTGGATCTCATTTTAATTGGCAATGATGCTTTTCTATTTGGTTGGTTAAACATAATGGCATCTTAAATTTGAGGAAATAGGTAGATAATTTATTAGAAATATAACTAAGGTTCAGCTCTCCATACATTAAATTGTAAAATAATGCAAAGAATCAAGTCAACTTTAGCCTTCTCCCTTTTTATTAGATAGGCAACCATCACCCCCTACAGGCTTAGAGAATTTTCAACAGTCAGACTAGAATTTTCAGGCATAGAGCTGGAAGGTGTGTCATTAGCAACTTCTCTCATTCTCTCTTAAGTCTCCTCAAGCTACAAAATGAGGCAGATCAATGGTTTTCTCATTTAAAAAAGAGTATCAATGAATACCCATCCCACTTCACAATTGCGCAGAGCCAGCTTTTTTATATAAAACCAATGAGGCCAGCATTCCCCTGCATCTAAATGTTTCCTGACTGGACATCCACTCCAAGACTTTTACTCTTCTTATCTTGACAAGCAGTTCACCAGCAAATCCTATAAATATATGTCTTGAAAATATCTTCAGAATCCCATAACTTCTTGCTTTCAAGACACCATCCTTTTTTGCAGAAAGCCTTTCACCTGTTTCTCTCTTTCTACTCTTGCTCCCCTATAGTTAGTTCTTGACACAGAATCAGAATGATCCTTTGTAAATGAAAGATCATTTCACCCCTCTGCCTAAACTCTCTAATGTTGTCCTGTATACTCAGAGTAAAAGTCAAAGTCCTTACAACAGCCAGCAAACTCTACACAGGGGCCAGCAAACTATGATTTGCCTGTTTTTGTAAAACAAAGTTTTATTGGGGACACAGTTCATTCACATGTTGTCTATGGCTTCTTTGAAGATACAATGGCAGAGTCATGTACTGATTATTCATTTAATGATAATGGTTATTACTATGTAATAACAAAAGACATTTACTTCATCAAAATTTCAAGAGGACTACTGCTTACAAAAAATAAATCCTCCAAGTGGAAGAAGACATAGGCTTCTCCAAGGCCATACACAGTGGAGTTGGTCATACTTCAGGAGAATAGGGGTTGAGGGAAGGGGACATTACCTGGGCATGGAGCGTAAGCAAGAGCATGAATCGGCCATCCAAGGAAGGTATGAGTTGAGTGAAAGATCAGGGTCCTGAGAAAGTGAAAGAGGTTTTTAGCAGCTGCCATTAATGCTGTGGAATTTGGAGAGATAAAACAAGGCCAAGGGGGTATTACTGGAAAGCTTCTTACATGTTGGGCTTTAAAAAATATCCAGGCCAGCCTTTTTAAGAAAATAACAGCAAACCTTAATTATTTATGAAGACATTTGGATTTGGATATCTACTTCCTTTAACTCAACAAAATGTGAAGATTGGGACACATGGTACACCAAATTTTTTGTTACATTTGCTAACCTATTTTGAGTTCTCACTATGTACCAGGAACTGTGCTATGTGCTTTGCATGAAATATTGAATGACATCTTCCCAAAAATAGGCACTTTAGGGATTAATTTTTCTTGATTTTCACAGATGAAGAAATTGGGGCTTGTGGAGGCAAGGTAATGTGCTCAAGGTCATAATCGGTAGGTTACAAAACCAGGATTGGAACTGTCACTCTGAGAGTCTGACTCCAAGTGCCAAAATTATGGGCATGAGTAAGACTTGTTTCCTGAACAAGGAGAAGTCAAGCATTAGTGATTCTCATGCCCAAAGGGAATCTCATGACTTTAAACCCTAACTTCTGCACTTCACACTCTTACAACAGAAAGTCCTTCTTGCTTAGGGACCCTAAGCCCATGCCTAGAAGACTCTAACACCTTCATTCCAGTAATATCTTCAGTTACTCATGGAAGGTCAATATTGTATTTTATTCATCTTTGGATTCCCTTAGCTAAAACAATCTCTAACAAATAATGAGTTTTTATTAGATAGCTGTTGAATTAATCCTAAGACCTAGAAGACCATTTTAATCTATCTCTTTTTCTAGGTCAAGGGGTGGTATTTAGAAAAAAAAAAAAAACAGAAAATGAACTAAAAGATTTACCATGAGTCACTCCTCTGTATTGAAGTGCAGAAAGCTATTGTTAAATTACAAATATTACCCAAGAGGGATAACAAATTGCACAATAAGTCAGTGATACTATCACCAGTTAACTTTTAGTTTTATCATTGGAGTCTGGAAGGGCCTCAGAGAACTGTGACAGAAAAAAATAATTGTTTCTTGCTCCAATTAGCATGTCTTTAAAGACTGTAGCTTAAGTAAAATCACAAGCTCTGGCTTCTCCTTTCCCTTCAGGTTTCATCGAAATACATTCATCTTCAGTCTTTGACATAAAATATCTTACCTAACCTTCCTTTCTTAGCCCCCACCAAGATCCAAAAGTAGCTCTCAGAACTATGCATTCCCTTTGGCAAGTGCCACATCATCATTGCCAATTTGGCGATAATAACAACAATCTCCCCCACACTTCACATTCCTGGAATTATTTTCCTACTATGCAAGAAGAATATAATGTATCAACAGGAAGATCAACTGGAACCCTCCAATCTGTAAATAAAAGGGCATTTTAAGTTATACATAACCCAGAACTTTTTTGTCAAGTCTAATTTTATTGTTAGGAATTGGCAGCCCATTTCCATATATGTACTTATAATTCTCCAAGAAAAGACCACTGTTATCATATAGATACTTTCTCATAAGTAGCATTTAGTGTACTGCTATTGCCTTTTGGTTAATTAAAAGGCATGTTATCAAATTCTGATACAGCCACATAAATAACAACTTATAAGAAAGGAAGTCTGCAAGGAATAAATTCTGGACTGGAATATTTGGCAAAAGCTTGGACTTGTGGTGAATTTGGGAATGAAATATGAATACTATTTGGCTTTTGTCTATGTGAAGTAGAGGAAATCAATCCCAGAATCTCCAACTATTACAAACATACCTGAGATGGGCGGAAAAGCCAAGGCATGTACAGACTAGAAAAGCCAGAACTGGGTTTAGTGCCCACAAAAATCCATTTCACTGATACCACTCTCAACCTGCTTAATAAGACGTCTACCCAAGCTCTCTCGAAGGCCAAGATAATCGAATTCATCATAAACATGCCATGAGCCCCTTTTAAGAATTTATAAAGTCTGTACTTCCACTCAGATTATTAAAATGTGTCTTTTCCCTTCTTTTTAATGCTAATCTTTCTTGAGGTTCAGCCCAAGTGAACATTTTCTGAGGTTTCAGGGGCAAAAAGTTTCTCACTAAACCCAGATCATTTTGCACTCAGGAAAAGATGTGAAATTGGGAACAGTGAGTCTCATTTCTTGCTTTATTTGATTTTGTGACTGCCTGGAGAATAATAAATGTCATATAGCTTATGTTTTTTCCTGTACTACTAACACACAGAGACATATTACTAGGTGAGTAGTGAAAGCTGATATTAACTAATGATTACAAGACAAAGATAAATTCAAAATCCTCAATCATATTATCAGTTCCATAAAATACATTATAAATATAAGTGTGATTCTGAGGAGCAGACTGTCTTTATAGAAAGATTCAGTTCTTCACTTTTTTGTACATGCAGCATCCAATTAAGCTTGACTTACATTTACTTCCTTATTTATCAGTTTACTAAAACATGAGTTAAACAGCCTTCTGCTGTTTTTAATCCCTCCAAAAATATGCCATTAGCGTAAAAAGTAGGTTATTCTTGAGGCCCTTAGACTTTAGATTCAAAACTATCTGTATTTTGTTTATTCACCAGATCTCAACCCTAAACTCATTTTTTTAATTGTGCCTTGCCTAAGCCAGTATGTGGCCCAGTTTTTCTGATCTAATACTATTAACATTTGCACAATTGCATCAGTCTAATTAGTTTTTCCTCTGAGAACTAAATTCTGGCTCTCTAGGCATATAAATGCACAGTAAAGGAAAATGGAAGGGGGGCCCAGGATAAACTTCCTGATCCTTAATCTTAGGAAACCAAGTAAAAACATTCACTAGCTATTTCCCAGAATTCTCAATACCACTTATCCAGAGTTTTTGCCTTCTCTAATAAACTTAAAATGTTTCCTGACCTACTTGATTATGCAAAAATGGCACAGGGACCAGGAAGGTTTAGTTTACACAGGTTTCCCCTACAAGATAGATTCTTCAAGCTGGTCTTGCCCATACTTTAAGAAAGTTCTCTCAATTACCTGCGCCTATTTTCCAAACAGGTAGAATAGCCTCTGAACAATATAACACTTGGGTCCTCCTGATAATTACAACAATTATCTGCACAGGTTCCCCCCTCAGAGTCTGTTTTAACTTTTTCAAGGCAAAGATAGTGTCTGCTCTTTCATTTGATCCTCAACAACCTCTTAAAGATTTCTGAAGCCTGATACAATAACTCTGATTCTGTGATTAATGTGATTGCATTCTTTTCTGATCAGTTTTCTTGCATTAGGTCAAATGCCTTAAAATATACCTCAAATAATGAAAATATAAGTAGCAAATAGCCTGGAAACTGTCATTTTGAGGGAGAAAAAATTTTAATAGAGCCATGAAGAGTCAAAGTCAAGGACTCTTATTCTAAGTCACGTGAAAAACTAATTGTTGGTGATTTTATTATTTATTAATGATACCAAAAAAACTTCACTGTTAATGCAACAAAGGTAGCTTTGAGAGAAAAATTTATAGCCCTTTATGCTTATATATTTTTAAATAAGGAAAAAAATTAAGGAATATCTCAAATCAGAAACCTTACCTCAAAACTGGAGACTCAAGAGAGAGAAGAAACAAACTAAACTCAAAGTGAACAGAAGGAAGGAACTAAAGATCAGAGCAGAGAGAAATGAAATAGAAAAAAATAGAATCAATGAAACTAAATGTTGGTTCTTTGAAAAGATCAATAAAATTAATAAACCTTTAGCTAGACTGACAGAAAAAAAGAATGATGACACACCAAATTAAAATCAGATATAAAAGGGAGAACATTACTACTGACCTCACAGACATAAAAAGGTCTATAAGAGGATACTATGAACAACTATACACCAACAGATTAGATAATCTAGATGAAGTGGACAAATTCCTAGAAACTCACAAACTATGTACCCTGCCTCAAGAAGAAGATTTCAACAAACCATAACTACTTAAGAGATTGACTCAGTAATCAAAAACCACCCAACAAGTGTACTTTGAAAATCATTGCTTTTTCTTTCTATTTTTTTGTACATATGTTATATTTAGCAATAAAAAAAAAGTTTAAAAAAACACAAAAACAAATAACAAAAACCTCCGAACAAAGAAAAACCCTGGACCTGATGGCTTCAAAGGGGAATTTTATCAAACATTCCAAGAAGAATTAAAACCTATTCTCCTCAAACTCTTCTTAAAAATTGAAGAGGAGGCACACTCCTTAACTCATTCTCTGAGGTCAAAATCGTCCTCATACCAAATTTTTCTTTTCTCATATTACAAGAAGAGAAAACTACATACTAATATCCATTATGCATAGAAATGCAAAAAGCCTTTTAGAAAAATACCAGCAAACTGTATCTAACAGCATATCAAAGGAATTAGACACCATGATCAAGTGGGATTTAGCCCAGTTATGCAAGGGTGTTCAACATAAGAAAATCAGTTAATGTAATGCACAACATTAACAGAACAAAGGAAAAAAACATGATCAGCTCAGTTGATGCAGATAATGCATTTGACCAAATCTAGTACTCATTCTTGATTAAAAACAACAAACTAACTGACAACAACAACAAAAAGAAACACTTAGAAAACTAAGAATAGAAGGAAACTTCCTCAACGTGATAAAAAGTATATATGGAAAACCCATAGTTAACATCATAGTCAGTGGTGAGAGACTGAAATATTTACCTCTGAGACCAGGAATGAAACAAAAATGCCCACTCTCACCACTGTTATTCAACATTGTCCTGGAAGTTCTAGCTAGAACAATTAGGCAAGAAAAAGAAATAAAAAGCATCCAAATTGGAAAGGAAGAAGTGAAACTTTTGCAGGTGACACAATCCGATACACAGAAAATTCTGAAAAAATCAACAAAGCTATTGAAACCAATAAACAAGTACAGCAAAGTGGTGGGATACAAGATCAAGACACAAAAATCAATAGTATTTCCATACACTAGTAATGAATAATTGGAAGAAGAAATCAAGAAAAAATCCATTTTTGAAATAGCAAGTATAAGAATCAAATATCTAGGATTAAATCTAACCAAGAATGTAAAAAAGCATTTGGCACAGAAACAACAACATTGCTAAAATAAATCAAAGAAGACCTAAATAAATGTAAGGTCATTCCATGCTCATTAATCGGAAGACCTAATATTGTTAAGAAGTCAATTCCACCCGAAATGATTTACAGATCCAATGTAATTCCTATCAAAATTCCAACAGCCTTCTTTTCAGAAATGGAAAAGCCAATCATAAAATGTATATGGAAGCATAAGGGACCCTGAATAACTAAAAGTATTATTATATTTCAGTGGAAATAAAGAGTAAGAAGAAAAATGGAAAGGGTCTAGAAACTGTCCTAGGTTACAGCAAAATAGTGAAAGACACCAAAAATGTGATCCTCCTTGTAAAATGAAATATAGTTGTGCTGGTTTGAAGCTGTTATCTACTCCAGAAAACGCCATGTGGTTTTAATCCATTCCTATAGGTGCAGACCTGTTGTGGGTGGGACATTTTGGTTAGGTTCAACAATTGAGATTTGACCCTCTCATTCAAGGTGGGTCTTAATCCTTTTACTAGAGTCCTTTATGAGAGGATGAAGGACAGAAAAAGCTGAGAGAGCTTAGAGAGAACATCCCCAGAGAAGTTAAGAGAGACCCACAGAAGCTCAGAGAGGAGGCCACTGGAACCAGAAGCTGAAAGCAATAAAACTCAGGAGCAAAGGACCAGCAGACACCAACCAACCATGTGCCTTGTTATCTAACAGAGGAACCCTGGAAACCAGCAGCCTTTCTTCAGAGAAGGTATCTTCCACTTGATGCCTTATTTGGACTTTTTTCACAGCCTTAAAACTGTAAATTTGTGAGCTAATAAATCCCCATTGTAAAAGCCAAAAAAAAAAAAAATTCACTGTACTCATAAAACTAAATGATGCAATCTGTGTGAGTTCCATTTAATAAGACACATCTTAACTGCAATCTGAAACACAATGCTAAAATTGAACAAATGAGGGAAGGCACCATGCTCAACTCCTCCAGGCTGCAGAATGTCCACTTGTCTCTCAAGGTTGTGATTTTTCCCAAGCACTCTTATATTGCTTCAGTGTATGAGAACCTTTTCAAGCACTTTACAAGTATTAGCTCAATTATTCTCAAAACAATTCTATTAAATAATCACTCTTATTTTCATCCCCATTTTACAAGTGAGAAAGGCACAGAGAATTTAAGAGCTTCACATAAGGTCACTCAGGTACTTGGTATAAGAGATGGAAATCAAGCTCAGGGTCTATGGTTATAGAGTTGGTGATCTCAACTACAATGCTTACTGCCTTTGACACCTCTAGTCTAACATACATTCTAAGTTAGGCTTCCAGTACCACCTGTATATAAAACATCAGCAAAGCTTCATTTCTTTCTTAAATCTTAGGTTAAGAATAAATTAATTAGAAATTCTGGTGGTTTCTTTCTTAAGTATTTTAACTTAGGCATTCTATACACTTTTTGGAGATCTCTGGCTAAGGAATCAAAGCTCACCTTCACCTCCATAATACTCTCACTGCCTTTCAGAGTCCTTGAATTCTTTTTTATTTTTTGGAAATTCTAGAGCCTTTAATTTTTTAATTGCTTTGATCTGTCTAGTCAATGATGCAACCAGAGTTCCTTTAAAATGACCCTAAGGTGGAAGAGTGTGGGTGGGGTAGTGGAACTATATGCAATGTATATGACATCTCTAGCTCATTAAATGATTAAACATTTGACTATCAAAGCAAGCCTCTATAAAAAGTAAGGCAAAATTTTATCATATATTCATGTATTTTATCACCTGCTCATGTCTTTTACACATTAATAATTCCCATGATCCTTAAATAAACTTTATCACATTTAAGATTTTGTGTTTTTCTCAAGATAAATTCTTCATGAGCATTGTATATTAATTTAACCTATCAACCCCTTGGTTTGTTCTTAACCATGCTTCCCAGATTCCCAATGGAGGGAAATTCCTTCAGGATCTCTTCTCATTTCACAATTATTCCACCTCTTCAAGAACTGCTTCTTCTACCACATCTCCCCACTCATACTCCAAGAGATGGGCACCCAGAAGCCATGTTTGTCTTTCAAGATCTTATGCCTTACTCTGCCAGACTTGCCCTTAGTGGGAATCTGCTGGTTGCTGGACTTCAAGGGGATGGGTTCAGCTTTGGGTAGAACCCTGATCTGGTTGGCAAGGCCTTGAGCACCAGCTTGGGGAGACCAAGTGACAGAAAAACTGTTGAGAGACTTGAGGCTAGTGTCCCCACCAGAGCACCTTCAGACTTGAGGCCAGGAAGCTGCCACTGTTCCAGTTGCAAGACTACCTCCTCTTAAGAGTGACTTTAAAATGAGCAAAAAACAAACAATTATGTATTCTGCATTCGGACAAAGGACAGCACAAGTTGCTTTCTGATTTTGTAAAATAAAAGACTGTGAAAATTCGGTTTTCTTTGGATATTTATCTCAAAAGAAGCAGTGACCAAAATTGCACTGCAGGAATGGAAGTGGAGCAGGAGTTTGGGGTGCGTCTTCACACTTACTTGGTGAGTGAATCACGACTGTGCTGATTTGGGAGAACAAAGTGTCCTGAGCCCACCCTGTACCTGCCCATGTGTGGCTGCTCCTCAAAAATCTGTGCAGAGGGTTCCCAGACATCTGTGTCTCCCAATACCATGCAGTTCTCCTAAAACTGTTTCCATTCAACATAATAATGTGGCATTTAGATTTGGGGAATGGGCAACATTTTTTTGGAAGTGAAGAGAGAAGTATAATTGAAATCTCAGTAACCTATATGTTTTCCTTTTATAATAATGATTTTATTTTGTGCCAAAAAGTCTAACTTGATTCTTGTTGTTAACTATGATTCTGGATTGTTAAGTGCTCTAAGTGAATAAACAAGAAACAATAGTGTTGTTTTCCTCTTTCGTGAACTCTTAACATTTGAGATAAAGTCATTATGGTAAATATTACTTTAGGTCACAAATAAATGCAAGTAAATTGTAATTAAAGTTCTTTAGACTTTAAAAAATAAGGTTATTTTAAAACGATTCTCTGCAGGATCGTATTCAAGTAAAGTGTTTTTGTAAGCTGTTAGCTTTTAAATATTTACAGAATAAAGATTATCTCAGTTATATATTTTAAACTGCTTTTCCCAGAAAACATCTCAGTTGATAAAATTCTAAATGCTGTCTGCCATGCCGGAGACCCGGGTTCGATTCCCAGTGCCTGCCCTCGCAAAAAAAAAAAAAAAAATTCTAAATGCTTTTGATGCTTCTGTTTTCTGAATTAAAAAGGAAAATTTTAAATTGAACTAATTTTAAAAATATATCTTATGCCACTGACCACAGTTGCTTTAATCAAGGGCAAACATCTGACCATTCCTAGGCTAACAATATTTTTCCTAGGATTTGGAATAAGTACCTAGAGACAGCTGATTAGTGTCTGCCTTATGATGAGAGCTAAGATATTGTCAACTTCAGAATTGAGAGTAGACATCATATCTCCATGATCAAAAAAGAAGCAACTAATGCCAATAAACAGAAAAATAAATCAGAAATGGTGAGCGCAATAGAGACCAGAGATGGAGAGAGAAAGAGTATTACCTGGCTTAGAGATATTTATTCAGCAACTGTTCCAGGAGCTCAGAAAACCCAGATGCACTTGGGTACTATCTGATACCCTAATGTCTTTCCAGCAAATTCTTTCACTTGCTGGTTTTTATTTTTTAAAACTACCTCAAATCAGTTTCTTTGTTCATTAGCAATAACTGTTTTATTGTTTTCCCATCCAAACCCAGACCATTCATGACAATTCAGGAACTAACAAAGCCACTTTTACACCAGCTAAGAAAAATATACTATTTAGCAAAAATTCCACCTTATATATGCTGACATGCTATAGTTACCCCTCTCCACTAGCACAATTACAGTGACTGTCAGGATGCAAGAGATGATTCTCAGTTACCCTCAAAGCTGCTAGGATATGCTATAGCTTGAGGAAACAATATTTAGCAAAGAGAGAAAACCAGAGTGAAAACCAATGATCTACACGAAAAGTGTAATGAAGTGTAATCAGGTTTTATTCATCCAAGACTTTATTAAAGATTTAGGACTTTATCCTATGATCAGTGTTTTAGTTCACTAAAGCTGCCAAAATGCAATATACCAGAAATGAGCTAGCTTTTAACAAGGGGGAATTTATTAGTTTGCAAGCTTACAGTTCTGAGGTCATGAATATGTCTAAATCGAAGCATCATCAAGACGATACCTTCTTTCTGAAGACAGGCTGTGGGCAATGCAGGACTCCTATATCACATGACACAGTATATGGCAGTGCCTGCTGGTTTCTCCATTCTTTTCATTGCTTCCAGCTTCTGGCTTCAGTGGCTTCCTCTCTGTTTCTGTGGTTTCTCTCTGTGTTTTGTATGTGTCCTTCTCTCTCAGTTTCTGTTCTCTCTCTATTTCATCCTCTTCTAAAGGATTCCAGCAAAAGGAGTAAGACCCACCTGGGGCATGACTCAATTGAAATAACCTAATCAAAAGTTCCTACTATAAGTTTACACCCACAAGAATGGATTGGCTTTAAGAACATGTTCTTCTGGGGTCCATAACAGCTTCAACCAGCACAATTAATGAAAATCCAAAATGACCTGAATTATGCTACAGTAATCCCCAAATCCTCCTGGTTTAAGAAAAGATAAACTTATTTCTTATTCATGCTAAATATTCCTTATAGGTCAACAGGGACTCACCTCCATAGACTCACTCAGAAACCCAAGCTGAAGGAAATTCTGCTCTCTTTAGCTTCACCTACTGGACTATATGAACTCCATAGTTCTTGCAGCAGAAGAAAGATATTTGTTGAGTCAGATTCCAGTTTTTTCATACATCTGCTTGGAACAAACTTATGTCACTTCTGCCCACAGTTGATTGGCCAGACTAGTCTTGTGGACCCATCTAACTCAAGGAGGTTGGTAAATGTTAGGGAGCAGTTGGAAGGTTTAGTGCAGACCTCTGTACTTCCCACAAGTCAGCTGGCAGATTTGGATTTTCTATAAATCACTGTGTACACTGAGTAAAGAATATGAACAGATGTAGATGTGAGGAAACCAGACAAAAGTATAGGTTAGAAGTGATAGTGATTTATAATTCAGATGAAGAAAAGTACAAAGATTTGATACATGTTTTGGATGTAGGGTTGAAAAACTTAAAGATTTTTTAATATGGCAGTTAAAGAAGAAGGAGGCATGAAGTATGACTTTTAACTTTCTGTAATGAGCAATCAGATGAGAGGATAAGTTGTAGAAAAAAGGTTTTTGAGGGAGAGACAATGAATTTAGTTTCTAATAATAGATATTTTAATTGCTTGGAGACATTCAAGTAAAAATTTCATGTTCTTTGTAGGAGAAAGTCTGTTTAAGTAACTGCTCATTGATTTATGAATAGAATATATATTTGGTGAAAGATTTTCTTTAAGGTTAATTACTAAATTTAACATTTTTCAAATGCAACTCAATTCAATAAATATTTATTTGAATATGTTTAAACTTGTTATGAAGTCTTGGGGTTTTTGTTTTAATTTTTTGTTGTTTAATTTCTGGTAGCAGAAAAATGACATGAACTCAGTTTTGATAGTATGAAGCACCCTATTCAAATGTTAGATAGTGTTTTTATCATAATAATAATAATACCACAGGTTAGATACTAATGGGGAAGTGCCAAGATAACTTCGTGAGATGCAACATCTCAATGGGGTGATAATATTTAGTGTCTATTAGCTTAATCTAAATGTATTAATACACATAGAAAGCTTCATTCAATGTAGGAAAAGGAACACTATTGTGGGAGTCCAGAGACCTGAGTTTTAGCCTCAGCAATGTTGCTAAGTAGTTACCACTTTCTCATTAATTTCTTTGAAACTCAATTCTTTATCTGCAAAATAGACATGGGGAAATGAAAGCATGTCCTGAATCAGTGTCTTCAGACCACAAGCCAAAGATTGGCACTGATTCATAAGTAAACTTTCAGTCAAATGTGGCAAAATGAATGGGAAAATTTATAATGTGAATTTTTCATGAAACTAAATGCAATCAATGGAAAGGATTATCCTTTATTGTGAATGTATGTTTTCCCTAAATTTTTGTTGTTAAAATATCCTTTTTTTAATGAAGTAATGGTTATAGTAAATATAAATGATCATATTTGCTTGATCAAATTAAAAGTTTGTAATCTTACTACAGCTCTGATTTTTAAAATGGTATTAGTACATGAACATCTGCTTCTGGCCACAAAGAAATAATAAGGATTGGATTTATTCTTCCACATTAAACAATGAGTAAACCAAACAAAATATATCAATGATAGTGATTCCAAATGGAAGGAAAATGAACGAGACAAACCCTACAATTGCTCTAGCTTCCTGAATGGAGAAAGTGTCCACGGCTCAGCACAAAGAGAGGGACCACAAACAGAGCTCTGCAAATCACACTGAGTTCAGGAAATAAATATCAGAATACGAGAAGGCAGAAGCATCTGGAATTTATAAGCCAGAACACTCAAGCAGAGGTAGCTGCACAGAGAGAGAATTCCAAGGGGCAAATACTTTGGCTGAGTATTGACACATGCTTGCACGGGATGACATTCTACAAGATAGAAGAACAGCTGCCAAAATGTGTGCGCCAATCAAGCCATCTCCAAAGTTCACCCAAGTCTGGGAATAGTCTGTGTTCTCACAATCCAAAGTGAAAAGATCTTTCAATATAAGGAGCATTGAGGAGAGTCCTCAGAATGGCCCTAGTCTAAAGATTACTATGGACTTGCCCATGCAAAACTTAAAGGCAAGCCTCAAATAGATCAAACTGATTTTGACTGACTTAACTGACTGCCAGAACAAAGTCTAAAAATATTTAAAAGAATATAATAAGATGTACTTATTCACTTTTGGTAGGGAAGCTGAGAGATGCAGCCCCTCAGAAGGGCAGTGTGGTGGTTCCACAGGAGGCTAGAGGTGGGATTGCCATATAATCCTGAAACTCCATTGCTAGATATATACCTGGAGGACTTGAGAGTGGGAACACGAATGGACATTTGCACACTGGTATTTATGGCAACAGTGCTTATGAGTCACAATGGGTGGCAGGGATTTAAGGGGACAAGGGTTGAGGAATGGAAGGGGGAACTGTGGTGTATACATACAATGGACTATGAGTGGCTGCAAAAAGGAATGAAGTTGTGAGGCATGCAACTAGGAGAATGAAACTTAAGGACAATATGTTGAATGAAATAAGTCAGAAACAAAAAGATAAATATAACCATACCTCACTCCTATGGACTAACTATAATATACAAACTAGGAGAATTGAAGTCCAGAGCATGGGTTATCAGGATGGGGCCTATTGTAAAAGACCCAAGATTGTAAGCTCTTACAGCAGTCCCATCTATTCTGGAATTGTAACTGTTATTTCTGAATCTGAGATGTTGAGCTATTTGTGCATAGCCTGGTTATTCCTCGGAACTTCAGGTATTCGTGTGACACCTAAGACTCAGAGTTAGAGCTCCGAAGCTATGAAAGTTAGCATTACCCCATACAGCAAATGTTTAAAAAGGTGAATAAGTGGTCAGATTTTGACTACAGATACAAATGAAGCTGATCTGAATAGGCTGAGGTAAATCAGAATACAGAGTAAAAGACGACATGGTCCATATTTTGAAACTTCAACCTCTGTTTGAGACCAAAGGAGAAGAAACTTATTTGGCACAAAGTGTATATTTTGGGTTGTGCATTATCTAATTTAACTTGTATGGTCAGTTTATTCAAACATCATCATTACATGGAATCTTGAATAAGGTGGGAGATCTTGTTGGTTGTACAGATTAGTGTGATGCCACAATACATCCCAGAGTAATCTGGGCAGAAAATAAAAATCTATTTGCCAAGGCCCACTGAGAGACTGGGGAGAAAGGAGGAAATATTTAACTTCCCTATTTGCGGAATTTCTGATATTCTTATAAGTAGTGGAAATAACCAATTCAACAGGCTAAGCCCTCAGTCTTGGTGTTTGATCCTATGAAACTTATACCTGCAAAGGAGAACATAAACCTACTTATAATTATGCCTAAGAGTCACCCCCAGAGAATCTCTTTTATTGCTCAGGTGTAGGCTTTCTCTTCAAGCCAACTTGGTGGGTGAACTCATTGCCCACCACCCCTTAAATGGGACATGACCCTCAAGAGTGTAGATCTCCCTGGCAACATGGGACAGGACTCCAGGGGTTGATCCAGGACTTGGAATCATGGGCTTGAGAAAGCCTTCTTGACCAAAAGGGGGACGAGAGAAATGAGACAAAATTGAGTTTTGAAATCTCTGAGAGATTTCAGGGTCAAAGTGTTCTCTTGAAGGTTATTCTTATGCATTATACAGATATCCCTTTTTAGTTTATGGCATATTGGAGGGGCTAGAGGGAAGTATCTGAAACTGTTGAACTGTATTCCAGTAGCTTTGATTCTTGAAGACAATTGTATAACATATGGATTTTATAATGTGACTGCCTGATTGTGAAAACCTTGTGTCTCATGCTCCTTTTATCCAGGCTATGAATAGATGAATAAAACAATAAGGACAAAAATAAATAAATGATAGGGGTCAGATAAGGGATAAAAAAAATTGGGGGTAGATTGAACTAATAGTGGTCAATGAGAGGAAGGGTAAGGGGTATGGGATGTATGAGGTTTTTTTTTTTCTTTTACTTCTTTTTCTGGGGTGATGCAAATGCTCTAAAACCGATCATGGTGATAAATACACACTATGTGATGACATTATGAGCCATTGATTTTATACCTTGGATAGACTGTATGTGTATGAAGGATCTCAATAAAAATATTTTTTTAAAAAAACATGACAAAATTCAGCAACCAACAACATAAAATTCACAAGGTTTGGCATCCAAGTAAAAATTACCAGGCATGAAAAGAATAAGGAAAATATGATCCATGGGCATGAAAAATATCAATCAATAGAAACAAGCCCAGACAAAACAGAGTTGGTGGATTAAGCAGGCAAGAACATTAAAACAGGTATTATAAATATGTTCTATATGGCCAATAATATAGAGGAAAACATGAACATGATGAAGAGAGAAATGGAAAGTACAAAAATACCCAAATGGTAGTTCTGAAGATATAAAGTTCAATATTTTTAATGAAAATGTACTAGATGAGATTAAAGGCACATTAAAAATTGTAGAAGAATAGGTCATTGAACTTGAAGATGTAGAATTGTAACTTCAATGAGGCAGAGACAGTTAAAAGATTGAAAAAATTAACCGAGAATCAGTGCTCTGTGGGACAGTACCAAGCATACTTGAACTTGAAGTCTCAAAAAGAGGAAAAATAAGGGAAGGAACAGAAAAATAGCTGGAGGGACAACAACCAAAACTTTAAAATTAGGGGCGGTGCAAGGTAGCTCAGCAGAAGAATGCTCACCTGCCATGCCAGAAACCCGGGTTTGATTTCCGGACCATGCACCACCCCCTCCCCAGAAAAAATTGTCCTAATAATATAAACTATAAACCTGCGCATCCAATGAACTTCAAGCAGAATACAGAAGATCACACAAGGCACATCACGGTTAAATTGCTAAAAATCAGTGATAAAGAGAAAATCATAAAAGCAGTTAGAGAAAAGAGACAATATTTACAGGAGCAAAGATAAGAATGTTGTAGATTTTACTTCCCCATATGTTATAAATGTCACATAGCTTGTGATAATTTTGCTTTAAACATTCAATTATCTTTAAAAATTATTTAAAATGAAAGAATATCTTTCCTATTTACCCACATACTTTCCATTTTTATTTCTTTGTGTAGAATCAAGTTTCTATTTAGTCATTTTCCTTCACATGAGCTGCTTCTTTAACATTTCTTGTAATTGACAAAATTTTTCAGTTTTTATTTGCACAAAAATATTTTTCTTTTGTTTTCACCTCTGAAGGAATATTCAATGAATACAGAATTCTAGGTTAAGATGTTTTTTCTTTCAGCACTTTAAAGTGTTGTTTCATTGTCTTCTGGTGCACAGTTGTTGACAAGAGATCTGACATCTTTCCTGTAATTGGTCATCTGTGTAATATGTCATTTTCCTAAGGCTGTTCTAAGGATGATTTTTCATCAATTTGATTATAGTGTCTTGGTATATGTCATGGTCAGTCTCATGCATCAACTTGGCCAAGTGACAGTATCTGTTTTTCTGGTTGGGCAAGTACTGACCTGTCTGTTGCTATGAGGACATTTCATAAAATTCAATCATGATCACATCAGCTGCATCCACAGCTGATTCCATTTGTAATCAGCCAAGGGGAGTATCTTCTGCAATGAGTGATGCTTAATCTAATCACTGCAAGCCTTTTAAGGAGGATTCGGAAGAGCAGGCTCTCTTCCTGCTTCAGCCAGTGAGCCTCTCCTGTGGAGTTCATCCAGACCCTCCATCCAAATCATCAGCTTCACAGCCTGCCCTATGAATTTTAGACTCTACATTCCCATGGTTACGTGAGACACTTTTATAAATTTTATATTTAAAAATATTTGCTGTTGATTCTATTTCTCTAGAAACCCTAACTAATACAACTTGGTACCAGGAGGGGTTCTTATGAAACAGAAACATAAAAATGGGTTTTTATGAACGGTTTTCTACTCTGACTGGACTCAAAGGCACTAAGGACTCTGATTCCCATAATCAGAATGATACTGCCAATCCATGGAGTGAGCTGGCAGAAGAGGTAGTCAAAATATCACCATTCAATTCTTTTAATGCTTCGCTTGTATGAAATCAGGGTCTGGGGAATAATATTTCTAACACCTTTATGGAGTTTTGTGGAAATAGGAGGTATAGAGATGTTGGCTGATTGTTGTTAGATACACTGGATACATTAAGGAGTGAAAGGGATGGGTTTAAGGCTTCAAATGAGAAGCTTAACTGCCATTTGACAGATGTAGAAGTTTCTATGAGTATCCTGAAGGAAAATCTTATTTCCTGTAGCTGTAGACTTGAGATCTCTGAAAATCAGACTCAGAATCTTATTGTTAGAGTGGCAACTTTACAATATAAACTGAAATCTCAATCATGCCTGGTGTCTGCCATTAAATTGAGAGCATTGATTGGAAAGGAGTGAGACCCTAAAAAATGGGATGATGACATATGGATTGATAATGATGCCAAGGGCAAGGTTGAAACCCTAGGTTATACTGAGTCCTCTTCAGATAACAGTGTAATGGTCTTCCCTGAGGACATAGCCACCCCATCTCCAGCCTGCCTTGAGGAGTTGGCCACCCAACCTCCACCTGAAGGAATTAGCCCTAGAGTGATTAATCCTGTTTCACCAGATGAAACTGCAAATGAATGCCCTGAAGCAAATGGCTTGGAAGATATTTCTAACCCATCTCACAGTGGGTCCACTGGGCCTCTAGATCCACTCTGTAGTTATTTCCCCAGTTCCAGAATATATAATTGGTATACATACTGAACAACTGGCAGAATCCCCACATTGGCTCTCTAACTCATGCACTGAAGGCTATTATGGTGTGGTGGGAAAGGCTAAGTGGAAGCCACTAGAACTGCCCCTACCTAGCTAAATAGTAAATCAGAAGCAATACCAGATTCCTGGAGGGTTTGCAGAGATTAAGACCAGATACAGTTTGCTTTCAGCTGGCAAGTTCAGCAATATACTTTCACTGTTCTATCAACTCTCCAACCCTACATCATAATCTTGTCTGCAGGAAACTTGATTGTTTCTCCCTCCCACAAGACATTATACTGGTCCATTATATTGATGATATCATGTTGATTGGACCTAGTGAGCAAGAAGTAGCAACTACTCTAGACTTATTGGTAAGGCATTTGTGTGCCAGAGGATAGGAGATAAATCCAACAAAAATACTAGGACCTTCCACCTCAGGGAAATTTCTATGTGTCACTGGTGTGGGGCATGTCGAGATATCCCTTCTAAGGTGAAGGATAAGTTGCTGCATCTGGTCTCTCCCACAACCAAAAAAGAGGCACATTGCCGAGTTGGTCTGTTTGGATTTTGGTGACAACATAGTCCTCATTTGAGTGTGCTACACCAGCCCATTTATTGAGTGAACAGATATTTGTTAATTTTTAGCGGGGATCTAAACAAGAGGAGGCTCTATGACAGGCCCAGGCTGCTGTACACAAGCTGCTCTGCCACTTGGACCATATGATCCTGCAGATCCAATGGTGCTTGAAGTGTTAGTGGCAAATAAAGATGCTGTTTGGAGCCTTTCTTTGCAGGTCCCTATAGGAGAATCAAAATACAGACCCTTAGGATTTTGGAGAAAGCCTTACCATCTGCTGCAGATAACTACTCTCCTTTTGAGAAACAGATTTTGACCTGCTACTGGCCTTAGTAGAGACTGAATGCTTAACCTTGGGCCACGATGTTGCCATGAGACCTGAGTTGCCTATCATGAGCTGGGTGTTGTCTGACCGACCAAGCCATAAAGTTGGGTGTGCGCAGCAGCACTCTATTGTAAAATGGAAATGGTATACATGAGATAGGGCAAGAGTAGGACCTGGAGGCACAAGTAAATTACATGAGGTAGTGAGCCAAATGCCCATAGTCTCCACTCCTGCCACATTATCTTCTCCTTCCCAGACCAGACCTATGGCCTCTTGGGGAGTTCCTTACAGTGAATTGACTGAGGAAGAGAAAACTTGGGCCAGGTTTACAGATGGTTCAGCACAATATGCAGGTACCACCCAAAAGTACTCCAGGCCCTTTCTGGGGTGTCTTTGAAGGACAGTTGTGAGGGGAAATCCTCCCAGTGGGCAGAACTTTGAGCAGTGCACCTTGTTGTTCATTGTGCTTAGAAGGAGAACTAGCCAGAGGTGTATTTGTATACTGACTCATGGGCTATTGCTAATGGTTTGGCTGGATGGTCAGGGACTTGGAAAGACCTCGGAAAATTGGTGAGAATGCATCTGGGGTAGAAGTATGTGGATAGACCTATCTGAGTGGGCTAAAAACCTGAAGATAATTGTGTTCCATGTGAATGCATACCAGAGGGTGACTTCAGCAGAAGAAGGTTTTAATAATCAAGTGGAGAAGATGGCCCATTCTATGGATACCAGTCAGCCTCTTTCCCCAGCAACTCCTGTCATTGCCCAATGGGCTCATGAACAAAATGGTCATGGTGGTAGGGGTGGAGGTTATGCATGGGGTCAGCAACATGGATTTCCACTCACCAAGGCTGACCTGGCTACAGCCACTACTGAGTATCCAATCTGCCAGCAGCAGAGACCCACACTCAGCCCCTGATATGGCACCATTCCCTGAGGTGACCAGCTGGCTACATGGTGGCAGGTTGATTACATTGGACCACTCTTTTCATGGAAGGGGCAGCAATTTGTTCTAATTGGAATAGACACAATCTCTGGATATGGATTTGCTTTCCCTGCATGCAATGCCTCTGCTTAAACCACCATCCATGGGCTTACAGAATGCCTTATCCATCATCAGGGTATTCCACACAACATTGCTTCTGATCAAGGAATGCACTTCATAGCAAATGAAGTATGGGAATGGGTGTACGCTCACAGAATTCTCTGGTCCTACCATGTTTTCATCACCCAGAAGCAGCTGGATTGATAAAACAGTGGAGTGGCCTTTTGAAAACCCAATTACGGTGCCACCTAGGTGGCAATACCTTGAAGGGCTGGGGTAACATTCTCCAGGAAGCTGTATATGCTCTGAATCAGCGTCCAGTGTATGGTGCTGTTTCTCCCATAACCAGGACCATGGGTTCAGGAACCAAGGGGTGGAAATGGGAGTGGCACCCCTTGCTATTACCCCTAATGATCCACTAGGAAAAGTTTTGCTTCCTGTCCCTGTGACCCTGAGCACTGCTAGTCTACAGGTTTTTGTTCCATAAGTGGGAGTGCTTCCACCAGGAAAAACAACAATGATTCCATTGAACTAAGATTGTCACCTGGTCACTTTGGGCTACTCATGCCCCTGGATCAACAAGCCAAGAAGGGGATTACATTATTGGCTGTGGTGATTGACCCTGACTATCAGGGGGAAATAGGACTGCAACTACACAATAGAGGTAAAGAAGAGTTTTCTTGGAACATAGGAGATCCCCTAGGGCATCTTTTAGTACTACCATGCCCTGTGATTAAAATCAATGGAAAATTGCAATAACCCAAACATGGCAGGACTACCAATGGCTCTGAAACTTCAGGAATGAAGGTTTGGGTCACCCCACCAGGCAAAGAACCATGGCCAGCTGAAATGCTTGCTTATGATAAAGGGAACATGGAATGGGATTGGAAGAAGGCAGTGATAAATATGAACAACAACCATGTGATCAGTTACAGAAATAAGGACTATAATGCTGTTTTGTTCATGTTACACTATTTAAATTGCAAGATATCAAGTTTAAGAATGAATATTACCAAGGACTTGCACCCTATTTTGGAGAGATTTAATGTGTTTCCGGTTACATGCAGGACAGTAGAGTACTGTGAGGTGAAAGAAAAAAATGTGCATTTTATTGTTTTTTATTTAGAAATTAGTTATGGTTTAATGTGATGTGTATAGCTGCCAAGTTGACAAGGGGTGGACCGTCATGGTCAGGTTCATGTGTCAACTTGGCCAAGTGGTGGTACCTGTTTGTCTGGTTGGGCAAGTGCTGGCCTGTCTTTTGCTATGAGAACATTTCATAGAATTAAATCATTATCATGTCGGCTGCATCCACAACTGATTCCATTTGTAGTCAGCTAAGGAGAGTATCTTCTGCAATGAGTGATATTTAATCTAATCACTGGAAGCCTTTTAAGGAGGATTCAGAAGATACAGGCTCTCTTCCTGCTTCAGCTGACAGCCTCTCCCATGGAGTTCATCCAGACCCTCCCTTGAAATTGTGAGCATCACAGCCTGCCCTACAAATTTTGGACTCTACGTTCCCATGGTTATGTGAGACACTTTTATAAATTTTATATTTACAGATATTTGCTGTTGATTCTGTTTCTCTAGAGAACCCTATCTAATAGAGTATGCTTTTCCTATGTGTTTGTGTGTTTATCTAGGTTTATTGAGGTTTTTATATGTTTATTATTTTTGAACATTATTTTTTCAAATAATTTTTTTCCCATCCCCTTCTTTTGGGGAATCCAATGACACATATGTCAAGCTATTTGTCATTTTTCCATAACTCACTGGAACTCTGTTTATTTTTCCTTTTTTTTTTTTTTTTTTACTCTCTGAACTAGGAAGGAAAACATGAAAAAATTCAATAGGCAACAATTAATGAAATAAAAAACGGAAAACAGAAGAAATAAAGTATACCAGAGGCTACTTCTTTGAAAAGAGCCACACAAAAATGACAAACCTATAGCTGAACTAAGGGAAAAAGGAGGAAAAAAATTGCCAAATCATGAGCGAAAATGAGGACATCAAAATGATGCTACAGGGCGGCTGCCGTGGCTCAGCAGGCAGAGCTCCGACCTGCCGTGCTGGAGGTCTGGAGTTCGATCCCTGGTGCCTCCTGCCCATATGCAAATTTAAAAAAATAAATAATAAATAAAAAAATTATGCTACAGATATAAAAAAAGATAATAAGGGAATAATATAAATATAAATTCAATAACTTTGATGAAGTGAACAAATTTCATATAAGCCAAAAATTATGAAGTTTGATTTAAGAAGAAACGGATTTCAAATTACTCTATATTATTCAACAAATGAAATTTTCATTCAAAGCCTTCCCCCAAAGGAAACTGCAAGCCTGGATCATTGTTGTTGAATTTTATTAAAATTTTAAAAAGAAAATACACAAAAACTTTCTGGAAATAAAGGATTTTATTCCTCTAAAATGAAAATTAACTGTTGCAAGTAAGGAAAACTACAGTGAGTACAAGAAAACTATAGAACAATATCCTTTATGAATGTAGTTATAAAATTCCCTAACAAAATATTAGTAACTTAATGTTAACTAATTAGTTTTGAAATTTATTAAAAATTATTAAATTATATCCAACATTATACGAAAGGAAAATACATGACAGCTAAGTGGGGTTTATCACAGGAATGTGAGGTGGGTTTAACATGCGAACATTAATCTAATTCACCATAAAGGAAGAAAATTCATTTGGTCACCTCAAAAGATGAAAAAAGGAACATTTCACAAAACTTATCCTTTCATAATAAAGACTCTTAGCAAATCTGGATACAAGGGAATTTTTTAACTTGATAAAGGGTATTGTAATGGGTGGAACAGTGCCCCCCACAAACTTATATCCACCTGGAACATAAGAATATGACATACTCAGAAACAGAGTCTTTACAGATGCCATTAACTAAGGATCAAGATGAAATCATACTGAATCAGGGAAGGCCTTAAATCCAGTGATTGTTGTCTTTTTAGGAAGAGGAGAGGACACAGAGAGGTACAGAGAGAACATGATGTGAAGATGGAGGCAGAGAATGGAGTGATAAGTCCGTACAAGCCAGTGATGCCAGAAACCACTGAAGCCAGTAGATGCAAGGAAAGAATCTCCTCTAGAGTCTTTGGAAGGAGCATGTCACTCACAGCATCTTGAATTCAGAGTACTAACCTCTAGAAGAGAGTAAATGTTTCTTGTTTCAAGCCATCCAGTTTGTGGCACTTTGTTACTGCAGCCTAGGAAACAAATATGGGCATCAATGAAAAATCTCCAGCTAAACATTATACTTAATGATTCTGATACCTAATTTCATTTGTTAACTTGGCTAAGTTATTATTTTCATTTCATAGGCTGCTTAAGCAAATATCATGAAATGGCTAGGCTTAAACAGTGGAAATTTATTTGTTTATGGCAATTTCAGCTTCTTGCTTCTTATGGCTTTTTTCTCTATCTGAATTTCATTCTTATAAAGACTCCAGTAATGGATTACGACCCATCCTGATTGAGGTGGGACACAACTTAATTTAAAGAACCTCATCAAAATGTCCTACTTAAATGTGAATTAAATCTAAGACCATGTTTTTCTGGATACATACTGCTTCAAACCACAAGAGTTACAGTGTCCAGAAGTTCAATTAAGCACTCATGTGCTTGTTAATGTGAGGATATTTTAATATATGACTTGTATCTGTAATCAACAAATGAGATTGCTTTCAACAATGTGGGGATTCTCCAAATCTTAAAAGCTAGAACAGAAGATTTCAGAGGTCAGAAGAGAAGTTTGGACTCAACTTCAGTATTGGTTGTTGCTGGAATTTCCAGCCTGTACCTTCATCTCAGGAATTGGGACTGAGGACTTTGTCATCATCTTTATTGGAGTTTCCATCTTGTGACCTGCCCTATGGATCTTGACTCACCAGTTCCTATGGTCACATTAGCCAATTATTTATAATCTCACTATAAACTAGAGAAAGAGAGGGAGAGAGAAAGAGATTTCCTGAGGGTTCTGTTTCTCTGGAGAACCCTAAATACAATGATAAAAGACTAAATGTTCCCCCCCTGAGATGAAGAGCAAGCAAGGATGATGATTTATCATTGCTAGTCTAAATTGTATTGAAATCCTAGTCAGTACAATAAGTCAAAAAAAAAAAAAAAACAA
>PVIY010010151.1:0-69633 GCA_004026745.1 Myrmecophaga tridactyla
GAATGTTCTTTTTTGACCATCATTGGTTCATAATGGAATTGAATTCAAAATCACTAAAAAATAAGACACCTGTAAAATCCTCCCATAGCTGAAATTAAGCAACACACTTCTAAATAAATCATGGGTCAGAAAATATCTACCTACCATGCAGAATACACAAAATTAATTTGAAATATCTCAAAGACGTCAATGTAAGAGCTAAAAGCATCTTGGGAAAAATAAGTAGGAAAATATCTTCATAGTTCGGGGTAAGCAAAAATTGCTTATACTGGACAGGGAAAGGATTATCCATAAAATAAAGTATTGATAAGTTGCATTTCATTGCAATTCAAGGCTTCTTTCACCAAACACATCATCAGGAAAGCCACAGGCTAGGCAAGCTTTAGCTTTTCTTTAATATTTTATATCATATATTCATGATATAAAATATTATATAAAGTACATTTTCAAGCATAAGGGAAATGCTTGAAAATTAAAACCACAGGGTGATGCCATTACATACCCACCGCATATACACTAGCATGACTAAAATGAAAAGAAGTACTTTACCCAATATTGATGGTGATATAGAACAAATGGAAACTTCACATATTTCTTGTGAGAGTGAGCAATGTTGCAATTACTATGGGAAAACAGTTTGGCAGTGACTCATAAAGTTAAATATATTCCTAACCTATGATCCAGCAATTCCACTCCTAGGAATTCCTTAGGAAATGAAATGAAACTAGAGCCCAATAAAGACATAGCAGCTTTATTTATAAGAATTGCAAACTGAAAGTGATCTGCAACTGGAAAATGTAGAAACATATGATTTACTTGAATGATGGAATACTATTTAGCAATGGAAGGAATTCAAAGGAAAACAAATGAACTAATGGAATATTAATCAGTAACAACATATATATTGATGATAATCACAGAAGTTATGCTGAGCCTAAAAAGCAAGACACAAAAGAGTACACTTTATGATGGATTCATATGAAGTTCCAGAATTGACAAAATCAATCTATGGTGCTAGAAATCAGAACAGGGATTGTTTCTGGGGATACGGGATATAAACTGTGGAGAGGTAGGTGGTTAATTTCTTGAGTAATAGAAATGATCCATATCTTGAGAATTCCTGGTTACACAAATGCTTGTATTTGTCAAAACTTATTAAACTATATGACTTGCACCATATGGAAATTATACAATAATTGGTAATCTCATCTTCTTTCACTCCTCTTCCCTTTTCTAGATGTCTCCCTGCACTCTGCAACCCTTCCACAGCCTCCATCATGAACACTATTTTATTTCTGGGCTTTTAAATATATAACCTAGAGCCTACTATCTTTTTTTTGGGGGGGGGGCGGTGCATGGTCCAGGAATCGAACCCGGGTCTCCCGCATAGAAAATGAGCGTTCTACCACTGAAACAGCTGTGCACCCTGAGCCTAGTATCTTTTAAAAGGACTAAATGTTCCTCTTTCTCCCAGAAATATTAATATGGATTTACGTAATCTTTGTTCTCAATATAACATTTATGTCCTTGTTTAGCATGCTGTTTCATTTTATGTTTTCAAACAAATATAAGGATTTAAACAAATTATATGCTTTTTCGACTTTATTCCAAATGTTTCACTCATCCCAGATTCAATGGCATTTTAAAGAGTCTTATTACTTTATGGTATTATATCAATAGGAAATGTCATTGTGGTATTAGAGTACCCACATCATTTACCAGGATTTGTTACAGATTATTGGTTTATTTGTTTGTTTTATAATGCCCATCAATTAAGTCCATCCAAACAGAGGGAAGGTTCTCTGCCCCTATCATGTCCAGAAGTCTGGACCAAGCAGGCAGGAGATGAGTTGCTGCTTCATAACGACAAGAGACACAAATTATAAATCTTTCATACTCACGCAGAGACACAAGAAGATACTCAAAGAAAGCAAAACAAAAGAGTAATTTATAAAGCTAAATAAAGGTAACAAATGAAGCACTGAAAGCTGAAATAAAAAATAAGATAATTTAAATCAAATACATTTTATGTAAATAAATTTAAGGATATTTCAGATTATAGTAAAAAAAGTAAAACAAAATATTGTGTATAAATAATTATATAAAAGATATTTGTCCACAATAAGCTCTCCCTCACCCTCTCCCCACCAGCTTTTTCTACCTTTGACAGATGTGGTGGATTAAGGTTATCCCTCTGAATTTGAGTTTACATGTGTAAGGTCCATAGAGTGGCTGACATTTGGTGTAAGCCCTTCAATTCCATCTTAGCTTCCTAGAGAAGGATTGATGTCCCATAAAATGTTTTCACTCCGTGACTGTTCTCTTAATTTTACAAAGATAAAGAAACTAAGTTTCAGGGTGGTTAAATATCTTGAACGAGAATTAAATATACAGAGTTAGTTTTCAATACAATGGATATAGCGGGACATTGTGGAAAAAGTGTTAAATACTAAACTTACATAACCTCTATATTTTTCAATGGGTTTGGCACAAATCCATCAAACATTTTATAATCTTTTATATAAAAATAGCTCACTGTATCTGTACATGGTATAATTCTTTATTGAACTAAATATGGTATTTTATCTATGATTCCAATTATGGATTATTTCACTGTGACATCTGTCATGTTGATCATTACATTCTGAAATTTTGCCAGAGTTAGAATTTATTGAGTGAAGAAATTATACAATGGCAATATTGCTTCACATACCATTGTAGGAAGTCTTTATTCTTTTGCTAAGTGTACTCTGAGGAAGGATCATACTTCTTTAGTTTGGGGCTCATCATGTTTAAAGTTCATAATAACCCACATCATCAAATTCATTGGAACAATTCTTTTCATTAAAAGACTGGGCTTAGTTTACAATTATTTCTGTCTATCACATCTGTTCCAGGATTTTTTTTGAAGTTTTATGAGATGTTTTCAAAGTAAGGAAAATAATTTGCATCCAAGGGCGGCAAAAAGAAAACCTGGCAAAATATCACCAAACTTGAAGTCAGTCAAGCCGTGTACCAATTCTGTTTTAGAGTTAAGAATTACTGTGTACCTGTGAACATTTCATCTCCTGCACCTCCAGTTCCTCATGTGTGAAATAAAAGAATTGAGCCAGAAATGTTTTCCAGCTGTATGTTTCTAAAGCATTCTTAAAATGCCATTTCAAATTAACAAAAGATCACTGAGGGGAATATAACAACTTCAGTGATGGAAATAAAAACACAAACTGCAATGTGATGAATCTCTGTTCAAGGAGCATTCTTGATTAATCAAAGGAAAGCAATTTTCCTTATGGCTTTTTTTTTTAGTTGCACCCACTCAGATATTAATCAAAGAAAGTGATTCTAAGGGCCGAATTGCTTTTTAAATTTTTCTTTCATATATTTGATCTTTGACGTGTTTCTTTGTTTCTTAACATCTCTAAAGATAAAGTCACTGATTTTATAAGTTAGTATGAAGACATATGCACTTGAATGGACTTTTCTATTTTCAATGACCTTTTCCTGTTGAGTGCATTAACATGCATTGTCTCTGACACCCCAGGAGCTGCTCAGGAGAGTTAGTGAGACCAGAAATTTCTGAAAGGTCATAGATTTTATTGCTATTCATGTGGCAGCTTTTTGTTTTCTTACTTTGAATTTGCTCCTAAAACATATTGTTAATTGATGATTGCTCAAGAGATACATTTAAACAACTCAAGATCATCAGATTCAGTAATTCACCATTATAATTGAAATCATTTTATCATTATCATTCATCATGGATCAATTTATCACTAAAATCATTTGGGAAATTATAGTTCACATTTAAGATAATAATTCTAGTAAAGGGAGCCATATCTATGGGTTGTCAAAAACTTGAATCCATTCAACTATGCTCTATTCTACGTGAATACAACCCTTTTTCAAATTTTGTCTAACGTGATCCCAAAATAATGATCAGATTGTATTTTTCTTTTGGGTAAGTAAAATGTCATCGTGCTTGATTGGGTTACTAATGAGTTCAATGACCCAAGCACTATAGAAAATATCAGTTGCCAAGGGACTATGTTTTAATATCAGCATCATTGTCTACTGCCTACTTGCTCTGTAATGTCAGCACATCCTGGATTTCAGGATACGATACTCTCTAACATCTACATAATATCTAACAGTCTATTAGGTAAAATAACAATAGCAAAACTTCATAAACGTTCTGCAATTACAAATTACAAAGTATACCTAGGCCTGTCCAAATATTTGCAGGGCTTGAGGCAAGAATACACATGTCTACCAATAAAAAACTATAAATAAAAAGAATCAAGCTAACCATTAAATAAAATATATTTTACCCACCTACCTTGGAAAATATAGCATCACAAAAAGCAGTTTATAGGTTTGGAATTCTTGGACTCAGAAATCCACGCTGGTATGTGATAATATGAGGAGAGGTACACCAGCCCGAGTACCACTCCCTTGGTTACCTCTTTTCCCATCCTGGGCTCCACCCTGCATGAGAAAAGGAATCATTTGCAAGCATTTGGGTACTCCAACACTTCCACAAACAGCAGCAGCAAGTTGGCAAGCCTTGAGGACTAGTGGTGAAAATATTTGTAACCTCATT
The DNA here is from genome assembly GCA_004026745.1 of Myrmecophaga tridactyla. Classification (NCBI taxonomy): domain Eukaryota; kingdom Metazoa; phylum Chordata; class Mammalia; order Pilosa; family Myrmecophagidae; genus Myrmecophaga; species Myrmecophaga tridactyla. The sequence continues at coordinate 4,601 of PVIY010010151.1, forward strand.
CCTATGGAATACATGGACTCTGGCAGGAGATGTGCACGTGCAAAGAAGGTGCAACCTTCTGTTATGGGACGACATGATCTATATAGGTCTTAGGTCTAGTTGTTCTGAGGTGTTTTTGATGTCTCCTATTTCTCTATTGATGATCAGTTTAGATGTTTTATCCAATATTGAAAGTACTGAAGTCTCTTATTATTAATATAGAACTGTTCTATTTCTTCCTTCAAATCTCTCAATGATTTTTTCACATATTTTTCAGTTCTTATTTGGTACATATAATGTTTATATTTGGTACATATATGTTTTTATCATCCTATCTTTGTGATGAATTGACACGTCTATCAAGATATTGTGACCCTGTCTCTTTTAACAGTTTTTTATTTAAAATCTATTTTGACTTGTATTTATATACTCACCCTTGCTCTCTTTTGGTTATTTTTTGCATGGAATTTTTTTTCCATCTTTCCACTTACAACCTACTTGTATCTTTGAATTTAAGATAAGTATCTTATAAACAATATTTAGCTGGTTCATACTTTATACCCATTCTGCTAATATCTGAATTTTGACTGGAGAGTTTATTCCATTTACATTTATAGTAATTACTGATAATGCAGGATTTGCTTCTGTCATTTTGTTATTTGAATTTTCTAAGTCTTATACCTTTCTTCCTTCAATTATTCCATTATTAGTATTTTTTTATTTAGTTGATTATTTGTAAAAATCCCCATATAATTCCTCCTTATTTCTTCTGTGCATATTTTGCAGTTATTTTCTTGTGGTTACCATGGAGCTTAGTTTTAACGTCCCAAATATACAACAATCTCTTTTTACTTCATATAAACTGAATTCAATAGCACACACAATGTATTATATAGACCTCTGTCTATATAATAAGACCCTGCCCTTTCTTTACTCTTTTCACAAATTACATATTTGAACACTGAGTTATATATACTATGTATCCAAAACCTTAGATGTATCACTATTTAATACACATCTGCAATTTAAATGGCATAAAAAGTAAAAAGTTGAGGTACAAACCAAAAATACAATAGTACTGGAATTAATATTTACCTATGTTATTGCCTTTTCTGGAGATCCTTATTTCTACATGCAAATTTGATCTATTGCTTAGTGTCAGTTATTTTCAACCTAACGCCTCTTAACATTTCTTGTAGGGCCAATCCAGTATTGACAAACTCTCTCAACTTTTGCTTATCTTTGAATGTCTTAATTTCTCCCTCATTTTTGAATGAAACTTTTGCCATTAATAAAATTCTTGGTTGGTATTCTTATTTCCCTTTCAGCCCTTTAATTATCCATCCACTACCTGCTTGTCCCCATGGTTTCTGATGAGAGATCAGCATTTACTCTTACTGAGGCTCCTTTGTACATTATACATTATTCTCTCTAGCTGCTTTCAGCACTCACTCCTTGTCGTTTGCATTTGACAGCTTTATTATAATTTATCTTGGTGCCTATTTATTTGGGTTGATCCAGTTTTGATTTTATTGAGCATCTTGGATATGTATATTCATGTATTTTGTTAAATTTGAGAAGTTTTCAGCTATTATTTCCTTAAACATTCTTTCTGCCCCTTTCTCTATTTCTTTTCTTTCTGGGACTACCACAATGCACATATTGATTGGTATGCTTGATGGAAACTCACATTTCTCTCATACTCCATTCATTTTTCTTCCTTTCTTTTCTCTATTGCTCCTCAGATTGAATGGTTTCCTTCTTGGGAATTTTTAATTTATGTTATTGTGGCTTTAACCTCTAATATTTTATGTTTTGTTTATTTTATTATTTCTATCTCTTTACCGGTCTCTTTTTGTTCTTGTATTGTTTTCCTGATTTCCTTTCATTTTTTATCTATGTTTGCCTTTAATTGCTTGAGTATATTTAAGACAATTAAAAAAAATCTTTATCTTGTTTCTAATGCTTTATCTTGCGCCGCTGCATGGGGCATCATTTTCTGTTTCTCTCTATGGCTTGTGTCTTAGTTTTCCTGAGCTGCTAACACAAATACTACCCAAAGGCTTTGCTTAAACAATGAGAATATATTTTCTCCTGTTTTTGGAGGCTACGTGGCTTAGTTCCTCTTGGATTACATAGCATTTTGGTGCTAGCTTGCTGCATTCCTTCTGGTTTATTGGCTTGTACCTCTGCTTCATGTACGTGTTGACATCCTCTCATGTATCCCTGCTCTTCTAGTTTCCATTGATTTCTGTCTTCCAACTTCCCTTCTGTGGCCTCCTTAGGAAGGAAGGCCTTTAGCAACCCAGATTAAAACCCATCATCATTCAGTTGGATCCCACTTTAAGTAACAATAACATCTTCAAGGGGGTCTATTTACAAGAGGATAACACTCACAGGAAAGCAGATTAAGATGAAGAACACGTCTATATTGTGGTACATGACGCAATCTACCATATCTTGTAATCATTTTTATGCATACTGAAAATTTTGATATTTTAATATGTTATCTCTGGAATTTAGTTACTGAAGATTACACCTGTAGCCAGCCAGTGTTATGACAGAAATTTCCTTAAATCCTAGGTGTTAACAAAAAAATAAAGAAAGAAAGAAAAAAGGAAACACATTTCTCAGTCTTACAATTGTCCTGTGCAAATGCTCTCTTTCAGAGATCCCCCTGCCCAGTGAGGATTTTACAGAGAGCCCCAGGCAACAGCTTGGCCCTAGGAATTGCCCCATTTACACTGATCTGAACATCCCTTTTCCCCTAGGAAATTGTGTTTTCTCGGTGTCCTGTGAGCTATACTTTATGTCCCACAGTTGACAATATTTTGTCCCTAGTAGCTGCAATAGACAGTTCTCCTAAAGCATTCTAGCTGCCTTGTGTACAGGGATGGCAAGTTTGTGATGAGTGTCCAGGATAAGCCCTTCTGGATGTACAAACCAGATCAGTGCAGACATACAGGCACCCTAGTATGTACACAAGGTTTATTCTGCTCTCTCCCAATCTGGGACCCTAATCCACCTTCATAGCATGGGCCAGGTCCTCTGAGCCAGGGAAAGGGTAGGGAAGGGACCAGCATGTGTCCCATGACATTTTCCTACCTATTTCAAGTTGTCTTTTTCTTGAATCAGTGATCACCTTGTAACTACAACTCTCTAACTCTTCTTGGAGCTCTGAGAAAGATAGTTCTGCCAGTTTAAAGTTTCTGTGGAGGGATATAACTCTGGACTATCTCACTCTGCCATCTTGACTGTGGTCATACCTCTGCCCCATTTTCAGTTCTACTTCCTTCTAATCTACTCAGTTAAATTCCATACTCAGCAGATCTTCTTACCTTCTACATCCCTAGGGTATCTTTTGCTGTGTAAGAGTAATGTCCACTTAAGGAAAACTTCATACTTGTTTGGTAATTTTTAATAGTTTTAATTTCAAAGGGAGAAATAGCAGGAAATTCCTTTCTACTGATGCAAATAAACACATATTAAAAAGTTTATTAATTCGCAAATGTTTCTGATTCTTAGCATATAAATCTAAATATTAATATAATTTTATTTCATATGAATTGCAGAACATGATTTTATAAATTGAGACACCTATTTGTAATATCTAGAAGTATGCCTACCAATGAATAATAATCATGGAGCTCATGCTATGTACCCACCATATGATAGAGTTGATACGGAATATGAGGAAAGGTATACATGGGGCACCCCTGAGAGCTCAAATACACGTATCAGATTTACTTAAACTTTGATAGAGTTGTATTGTCTACTGATGAATTCTCTCAAAATACTCCCTACAGGAACTATTTATAATCGGTGACCTAAAGAAAAAACTATAAAACACTTGTATTACTTTAGTTACAATCACTCTGCGTGCATTTAACTATTACAGTGTAAATTTATTTTTAAATTAAAAAGACCTACATTTATGGCCAAAAAGGCATTTTATTTCTGAGTTAATATTGGATTTAAAAAATTGTACTATCTTTCTTTGTAAATGTTTAGTCCAAGCATCCTATTGTTACATTCAGTAGGCGCCTTCATTAAGAACATCTAAAATTTTAGATCTCTATTAGTGATACTAATTAGTCTGAACTCCTTAGAGATATTGTAGGAATACTTGCAGAAGTGTTCTTTTGGTAAAAATATTGCATTTGCTGAAACTTTCTTTGATTTTTTTAAAACCCACAGGGGAATTATTTATTTATTTAAAATGTTCACTGTATGAAATAAAGGAGTATAATGTCTTTTGCACCAAAACTTCATAAACTTGTATTCAATAGCTTTGCTAAAAATATATTACCTGATTTTTTTTTTTTTTGTATGCTGTATGATGGGGGTCACATTTCATTCTTTTTCCACGTGACTAGCCTGTTATTGAAGCACCATTTGTTGAATTTTTGTTTGATTTTCTTTCTTTCTTTGCTTACTTGTTTGTTTTTTTGGGAAGTTCAAGGGTCAGGAATTGAACCTGGGTCTCCCACATGGCAGGCAAGAATTCTACCACTGAACTACCCTTGCACCCCTTATGACTTGAATTCTAACAGATTATAAGAATCTAATGATAGATTTATTTTAAAATATTTATTAAAAACTTCCATTTTTCTCCATATAAGTACTATCAATACTAAAAATACTTAGATAATTGAATGCTCACTATGTGCTAGGCTACAAGTATATGTACATGTGTGTGTTTGCATGTACATATACATATTTGCATTACTTTACAAATCAAGGAAATGGAATCCACGTGTCTGAAAGAAAATTGTTTTAATGAAGGAGGGGGTTTTTGGTTCTCAAAAATATATATTTTTAAATCTGTTCAAAGTAGCATCAGAAAAAGCAATTAGAAAAGAAGTATAAAGGATATTACTTAGTGATCCATCCTTGAGAATTATACTAAGGAATTTATTTTTGGGCACTGAAAGCTTTTTTCCCTTATACAAGTATTCATAAAATGCTGTTTAAGAGCCCCCCTGGAGTTCCAGGAAGATGGCGGAATGGGATAGGTGGAATTCAGCCCTGCTCCAAGGAAAAGTTAGAGAAGGGACAGGAGGGTGACTGAGATGGCAATTCCAGAGTGTAACTAACTGACCTGTGAGAGTTTTCTGCACCACATAGGGTGGCCCTGGTTGCAAAAGCTGAGGGACTAAGAAGCAGAGAACTGGAGCCTAATGCGGAAGCCTGGTGCCCTCAGGAGTGCACAGACAGGGAGACGGGGATTAGGAAGTAAGCCAAGCTGCGTTCCTGGAACTTGCTACCCTCACCAGTACAACCCCGTGACTCACGCCACACCCCATGTATCTGAACCCCATCACTTGCCCGCACTCACCAGAAATGAAAGAACAATTATGAGATGGTCTCCTGTAGAAAATGCTTATAAGAAAACAGGGCCTCATTTGTAAATTCTTATAGCAGACACATTTAGCCCAGAGTGGTAATTATTGTTTCTGGATTTTGAGAGGCTGTATATAACCTGATATTTAGAGATAAGAACGAAGCTGACCAGGTCGGGGTTAAAGTAATGCAGAACAAAGGGGTGTGGAAGACATTGTCTATATTTTGGAACCACACATATTCTTTGAGACCAAAGGAAAGAAAGTTTTATTTGGTCTGGAACCTAAATTTTCTGTAGCACATAATCTAACTCAACCTATCTGTATAGATCATTTGAAGAATTGAAGAATTGAAACACAGGGAACCCAGAATAAGAAAGAGGTACTTTAATCCTGTAGAGCTTAATGTAATGCCTGGATACATCCTAGAGTATATTAGGCAGATAATCAAAAAGTATTAGCAAAGTCCCTTGAGGGATGGGAGAAAAAAATATGGAACTATTAAACTTTACCATCAGGGAATCCCCTGATTCTGTGTCAAACCTTAGGGTACCCAAATCAATAGGCCATGCCCTCGATCAGGAGACTTACTCCTTTGAAGCATATGTAAGTAGCAGAGAAACTTAGCCTACCTGTAGGCATGCCTAAGAGTTAGTTCTGGAGGACCTCTTTTGTTGCTCAGATGTGGCCTCAGTATCTCTAAGCCCAACTCTGCAAGTGAAATCATTGCCCTTCCCCCTACATGGGACATGACATCCAGGGGTGAAAGTCTCCCTGGTGGTGTGGGAGATGACTCCTGGGGATGAGTTCGGCCCTGGCACCATGGAATCAACAACTCTGTCCTGAACAAAAAGGGTAAAAGAAGTGTAACTAATAAAATTTCAGCAGAGAGAGTTCAAATAGAGTCAAGGATCTACTCTGGAGGTTGCTCTTACACAAGCTTCAGTAGACCTTGCTACCTATCACCACTTGCCAAACCCATAACCAGGACCATTCCAGCCAATCCTGAAGAACGCCTAGGGCAATATAAAAGATTCCACAATGGTTCCATGCACTAGAGTAACTTTCCAGAAACCTACAACTTCCAGATGGGTTCCTGGACCAGATAAATCCTGAAATCTAGAGGGCCCAGCCTCTCTAGAATGTCAGCTAGTTCTATCTCCCTACCCCATATTATTGACAGACCCTTCCAACATGAAAAAGTTAGACTGGCCATAGCCCAGCCACCCTTAAAGAGAGGGATAGAAAGAGCAAAGGTGATGGTGGAGTTACACAGAGAAGATAGGATTGAGCAAATGAATATGATTGCTGAATCATTAAATTGATATCTCTTTTAGTCTCCAGTATCTTAGAGCAGCTAGAAGTAAAAACCTAAAATTGTGGAATTGTGTAACCCATGCCAAACTCTGAAATATGTTCTACAACTAATTGTGGTTCTGTGTTTTGAAATTCATTGCTTTTTTGTATATGTAATTTTTCACAAAAAAGAAAAAATAAGTCTATTGCTATGATTAAAAAATATTTATGTCTTCTAACCTTCTATATTCTGGAGCAACCAGAAGGAAAAATCTAAGAGGATCATATGGTAGCCCATAAGTGCTTTGAAAACTATTGCTTTTTTCCTTTCTTTGCTTTGTATATGTTATATCATACGATAAAAAGTTTGAAAAAAAAAGAGTCCTCCTGATCTTTCACCTCTTATAAGACATTAAGGTAACAACAAGTATTTCCTAAGGGAATTATGGATTGAAATAGAATAGTTTATCACTTACTTTCATTAGTGAAAAATATCTTCATTTAAAAAGTAAATTCAGCCAACTAAGCCATTCATTTGGAAAAAAAAATAACTAAGAAATGGTAAAAGATATGTGAACCATGTATGAGTCACAGTTCCCTCAAGTCTATTTCTTAGATCCTTATAACCAATCTCATACCCTACTTTTGACAAAGCCTTGAAAATTAGGGCAGTGTCTTCTTAAATCTCTGCAATGTGAAAGTCAAAGAATATCTATTTGGCTTGTTAGTATTTGATCTGGAAAAACCTTTCCATACTTATATCCTTTTGCCTGTTACAGGCCTAATTCAGAAACGATGTAAATTATGTGCCCATACCATGGACTTGTACTTATCTCCATGAAGTCTTATCATAAATACGGAAATGAATTAAACATATTTAAGGATATCAAATCTCAGAAAGTAAGCTTCAGGAACTTTTACAATTGAGATTCTTTCATGATTGAGTGCATTACTTTCCAGAGAAAAGATTTTATATGTGTAATCTAGAAGAAAATGGGAAAATATATAAATTATGCACCTTAAATAATGCTTTTTTAGAAGAAAGAAAACAATAAATATTTAATAAAAATGCAAATATGAAGCCAGGCAAGGTGCAATTTCAGCCCTAATTTTAAACTGGACACTCCTCAAAATTTAGCCCTGTAGCAAGTCATAGCAAGTTATCCTCCCGTCAGAAATGGTAAGGAAAGGGAGGTGGTGTCAGCAGTGGGGAGGGGAGAAACATAAAAATGAATTATGAAAAGTGGGTTTTTGCACTTTACCTCTCCAGAATAGGCTCGCTGGCTTGATTTTTACTGTTTTACTTGCAGAAGCCTCAGAATTTTTGTTGCATATGAAGTACAATATTGCAATGACTGTACATAACTTTGCTAATTACTCCTGTCAGAAAGTATACAGTGCTATTTTTTTTTTCTTTATTGAAAAAGTACCTTTGAATTGAAAGTATCCCAGTTTAACTGGGAGTGAATATGGTGATGGGAGAGATCCCAAGTTGCATTTTCAGAAAATGCTTACAATGATCAAGTAAGTACAATGTCTAGAATATAGTGAGTGAATTTTGTTTGTTTGTTTTGTTTCTGGCTTGATACAGTTAAACTATTAAGTTGGTACTTTCTATTGGGGAGTGTGCTAGATGCATATATGTTTATGTCCAATTATATAAAATAAACTAAATTCTTCTATTTTGATGAATTAAACCTGAATTTTAAGGTGATATTCTCCTGTGAATTTTAAGCACACATATATGTGTGCTTTGGAACTGTTTTGGGTGAAAATACAAACTTGCAAATTTGGTTTGTGTAGCCTCTGCTTTCCAATTCAGTGTCATTTTCTCCTTCCTATAATCTCATCTCCCATCCACCCCCCACTTCCACTCCCTTCCCTTCTCAGCTTCTGCAAATCATATTTGGCTTGAACACAGGTGACAGTATACATTTGCCAAGAATTATTTTATTTAATTGTTAATATTTTTTTGAAGTTATTTCAATGGAAATCTTTTTAAATTTCCAAAGTGAATATGATCTACAGAAATGTATCTAAAATGGTAAGTCTTGGGCAGGCCACAGTGGCTCAGCAGGTAAGAACGCTTGCCTGCTGTGCCCGAGGACCCAGGTTCAATTCCTGGTGCCTGCCCATGTGAAAAAAAAAATAAATAAATAAAATGGTAAGTCTTGTATTTAAGGGAATATTTGGTTATTAAAGTTTTAATAGAGAAAATATCCTTTAATAAAGAAATTGAGAAAACAACCTCAGAGAAAATATTTTGCAAATTTTATACATAAACCACTAAAAATGACTGAAAATTTATTTTGAGATTTAGATTGTGTTTAGAGTGGAATTTTAATGGATTCTTCACCTGGAAAGTTAATTAATGAATGCAGAAAATGTGAATACATATTTTTGCTTAATGATAATTTAATTAAATTGTTATGACCTTATTTGAAATTGGATCTTCACAAATACTTAAATATAACCTTCTGAGTGTTAAGCTCAGCAAGTATGCAGAAAAAAATAAATCCTCTTTTAATATTAATGTCACATCATTCAAGCATAAAAGAAAATTACAATTTAACTTAAGGAGATTTGGTACTTTAGCTGAGTTCTGAATGGTATTCTTTAAGACCTATCCATTGATGTTGTTTAGACTTTTTTTCTAGATAAGTTACAATTAAATAAAGTTTCATAAAATGAAACTCTGTTAATCAACCAGGTACAAAGGGATAATTTTAGTTTTATTAATATCAAAATATATATACTGATAACTTCCTCTTGCCAGGTAAAATCTGTCATCATTGAAAGAGCAGAGTTATTGCAGAGAAACTGCACAAAATTTAAAATTAAACATTACTTTAAAAAACGTTTTTAAGTTATGTTTTCCAAATATATGGTCACTTTCCATTTGTAATAAAATATGTATAAAATTAATTCACATTGCTATGCATATTTGAGATTACTTCATCTTCTATTATTATCCATTTGCCCTATTGGTCAATGCTTTACATTTAGACAGCAAATAAATAGAACAACTTATGTTTCCATAGTCTCATTACCAAAGTTCAGAATAATTCCATTGCCTTTTAACAATAAAAACATGATCGTGGTGCTATTACTTATATATAAATAGTAATTTCAAGAACTTTGATATGATGTTATGGGTTATTTACTAAGATTTTATCAGCAGTGATAATGATTATCATTCCCATTATAATAAATCAGTCACAAGCACAATAACTATCAAAACTAATACAAATATAGTATTATAATTATAATTGTCATTTAAAAAGTAGGGAGATATGACACAGAGAGATAAAATGATATGTCTAGCATCCCATAGTCCCAAGTTGAGGTTTAATTAGGATTTGAAGGGTCAATCTGATTACAAAGTCATTGATCGAATAAACATATCACTTCTCAGAGTTGTTTTCTCTTATAGCTGTGAATTTCAGTGTTTTCAAATTACAAAGTCAACAATAATTTTGACTTAGAATTCCTTTGTCTCCAATGTTGAATTATTGATTCAGTTAATAAGAGTAAAGATTATGGCTAATATTTATTTAATGCTTATTATATGATTGAATCTATTTTAATCATTCCACATGAATTGATTATATTAAAACAGTAACCCTGTGACTTATGTAGTATTATCTTACCTATTCCACAGATATGGAAACTAAGATACAGAAGGAAAAGAGATACGCCAAAGTTCTTGCCCAGAGTAATTATATTCACAGTGTTCAAACCAGAGATGCCATTTACCACTTCTAAAAATGAATTTCAAAATCATATGAAAGATACTTGTAGTATAGAGCAAGTGATGGCCAACTATATCCCATTCATTAAATCCAGAAAGTCACTGATTTTGTAAGGACTGCAAGCTAAGAATGGTTGAGAAAAGAATCTTAAGAAGAATCATATTTTGTGGCATGCAAAAAATTGTATAAAATTCAAATTTTAGTACCTATAAATAGAATATCCCTGTATGTGTCATCTATGGCTTATTTCACACTAAAATAGCATAGTGGAGAAGTTGGACAGAGGCTGTAATATTCGCAAAAGCTAAAATACTTATTATTTGGAGATAGCAGCTTCACAAAAGACAGGGTTGAAGAGTTGTGGGATTGAAAATGGGAACATTGTTTAAAAGTTTCTGTAAGAAGTAGTGACACTCTCAGATCCTTTCTCCCTCTCTGTGCAGCAGGAAACAACTGTACCCCACTATAGAAGAAATTGGAATTCACTTTCCTGAGTTAAGTCACTTTTTGTCTTCATTTGGCAATTATGAGGCCCAACAAGAGTCAGGGGTAAGGCATGGAGTTGAATACAGGAACATTAAATAAATGAGTGGTCAGGCATTGTGCTACTTCCCATCGCTCAGCGCCCATAATCCTGGGAGTAAGATATTTACTACACAGAAGTTCTCTGGATAAACTACCCTAGGAAACAAGACTACAGCAATTGATATCGTAGTCTCACAGTGCTACCTAGGTACCTGTCCAATTACCTGACAGGGAAGTCCGTGGGTCAACAAAGCTTGCCTATGCACTCAGAGCTTTCAACTGGTATTTTAGTGTTTCACCCTCCAATACAGACATTCAAAGGCCATCTTACAGAAGCAGATGTTAACAACAATTAAAAAGTATAGGATCATATACTTAGGAATAAACCTAATTAAGATATGTTGGTTTACTGAAACATTTAAAAACTGGTTTATATTAAAGAAAATATGCCTAAAAAAGAAATATACTATGTTCACAGAGAGAAATAATCATATGAGATGTAAACTATTCCCAAAGTAAATCTTCAAATTTATAGAATCTTGATAGAATTTTTGATGGAACCAAACATATGAGTTAAAGAAGTATCATTTAATAAGAACTAAATATATAAAGAAAAGAAGTTAATTCCCTCTTAATATAACTTTGTACTTAGCTGTGTTGAAAGAGGCAGCAGGAATGTTTAAGACAAGGCTCCATAGAACTTGGCAGACTAACATGGAGACACAGCCCTGACTCCACAGGTAATGTCTGCAGATGGAAAAGCATGCAGGGTGGAGTTGAAATATATGAACACATTATAACAAAGAAAACCAGAAATCAAAAGCCCTATGATTTATTGCAAACTTTGGTGAAGAAGACAAACAACAAATATATCAAATTCCCTCATGTTGATTTTTACTTCATTTACTGTTTCTAAACTTTGCCACTTGATGGATATCTTATACCTTTGTACTATGTGACTTCCTATTATATCCCTTTGTCATTTTCAATCTTAAGCAAACTTCTCATTTCGATTGAATTATGTCTCACTAGCTCTTTTCAATGTGAAGTTCTCTATATCATGTTTGTCACTAGTATGTTTACCCTTCCCATCCCCCCTTCCTTCCTTCTTTTCATAATAAACAACCACTGGGTTACAGAAAAGCTGCAAGTACAGTACAGAGAACTTTTCTCTGGAACTGGTTGAGAAAGTTATCAATCTGATGAACTGTTAACTTGGCAGGTTTATCTACAAACAGGGACACTCTCTTACATAATCACCGTAAAAGCAACAGAATTAGGAGACAAACACTGAAACATTTATGCCAAATATTCCTCAGATCCCATTCAAATTTGGCCAAATGTCCCAATAATGTTTTTAAAAGCAAAAGTATCTAGTACAGAAAATATGCTGATTTCAGTTAAGTCTCTTTAGTCTTCTTCAGACTGGAACATTACTTTACTATTTTTTTAACTTTTTTATTGTACAGTATAACATATATACAAAGCAAAGAAATGAAAAAGCAAGAGTTTTCAAAGCACTCTTCAACAAGTAGTTACAGGACAGATCCCAGAGTCTGTCATGGGCTACCATGTGATCCTCTCATATTTTCCTTTCTAGCTGCTCCAGAATATAGGAGGCTAGAGGACTTAAATATTTTTTATCATCACAATGGACTTATTTTCCTTCTTTTTTTGTGAAAAATAACATATATACAAAAAAAGCTATGAATTTCAAAAAACAGCACCACAATTAGTTGTAGCATATTTCAGAGTTTGACATGGGTTACAATTTCACAATTTTAGGTTTTTACTTCTAGCTGCTCTAAAATACTGGAGATAAAAGAGATATCAATTTAATAATTCAGCATTCATATTCATTTGTTAAATCCTACCTTCTCTGTATAACTCCACCATCACTCCTAGCAGAATGTTGAATAATAGTGATGACAGATGGCAACCCTGTCTTGTACCTGATCTTAGGGGGAAAGCTTTCACACTCTCTATTTAGTACAATGCCAGCTATAGGTTTTTAGTACATTTTCTTTATCATATTGAGGTAGTTATCTTTGCTTCCTATCTTTTGGAGTGTTTTTATTAGAAAAGGATGCAGAATTTTGTCGAATGTTTTTTCAGCATCAATCGAGATGATCATGAGCTTTCCCTTTTGAGTTGTTAATTTTTATTAATTTTAATTAATTTTTTAAGTTTGTTAACCCATTAATGGATTTTCTTGTGTAGAACCATCCTTGCATTCCTAGTAGAAACTCCACTTGGTCATGGTGTGTAATTTTTTTATGTGCTGTTGGAATCGATTTGCTAATATTTTATTGAGAATTTTTGCATCTATGTTCATTAGGGAGATTGGTCTGTAATTTTCTCTTCTTATAGCATCTTTACTTGGTTTTGGTATTAAAATGATATTAGCTTCATAAAATGCATTAGGTAGAGTTCCTTTTTCCTCAATTTTTTAGAAAAGTTTGAGCAGGATTGGTGTAGGTTCTTTATGGAATGTTTGATAAAATTTCCTGTGAAGCCATCTGGCCCTGGGCTTTTCTTTGTAGGAAGATTTTTGATGACTGATTGAATCTCTTTACTTGTCATTGATTTGTTGAAATATTCTGTTTCTTCCTGAGTCAGTGTAGTTTGTTTGTGTGTCTCCAGGAATTTGTCCATTTCATCTAAGTTGCCTAGTTTGTTGGTTCATAGTTCTTCATAGTATCCTCTCATGATTTATTTCTTCAGAGTCTGTGGTAATCACCCCTTCTCATTTCTGATTTTGTTCATTTGCATCCGCTCTCTTTTTTTCTTTGTCAGTCTTGCTAATGGCCCATTAATTTTATTGATTTTCTCAAAGAATCAACTTTTGGTTTTATTGATTCTTTCTATTATTCTTTTGTTCTCTCATTCATTTATCTCTGCTTTAATCTTTGTTATTTCTCTTCTTCTATTTGCTTTGGGGTTAGTTTGATGGTCTTTCTTAAGTTCTTCCAGGTGTGCTGTTAAGTCCTTGATTTTTGTCCTTTCTTGTTTTTTTAATATAGGCATTTAGGGCAATAAATTTCCCTCTCAGCACAGCCTTTGCTGTATCCCATAAGTTCTGATAAGCTTTATTCTCATTTTCATTCATCTCCAGATAGCTAATGATTTCTCTAGCAATTTCTTCTTTGACCCACTGGTTGTTTAAGAGTGTGTTATTTAATCTCTGTATATTTGTGAATTGAGATCTTGGTGGTTATTGAGATCCAGTTTCATCCCATTATGATCAAAGAAGTTTCTTTGAATAATTTCAATGTTTTTAAATTTATAGAGACCTGTTTTATATAGCATATGAGCTATCCTTGAGAATGTTTCATGAGAACTAGAGAAGAATACATATCTTTGTGCTTTGGGGTGCAATGATCTATATATATCTGTTAGGTCTAATTCACTTATCAAATTATTTAACTTCTCTATTTCCTTTTTGATCTTCTGTGTGGTTGTTCTATATATAGAGGAGAATGGGGTATTAAAATCTCCTACTATTATTGTTGAAACATCTATTGCTCCCTTCAGTTTTGCCAATGTCTGTCTCATGTACTTTGGAGCTCCTTGATTGGGAACATAAACATTTATGATTGTTATATCTTCTTGGTGAATTGACCCTTTAGTTAGTATATAGTGTCCTTCTTTGTCTTTTATGATATCTTTACATTTAAAGTCTATTTTTTCAGAATTTAGTGTAGCTACTCCTGCTTTCTACTGGTTACAACTTGCATGGAAAATCTTTTTCCATCCTTTTACTTTCAATATATTTGTATCCATGCATCTAAGACGAGTCTGTAAGCAGCGTATAGCTGGATTATGTTTCTTAATCCATTCTGCCAATCTATATCTTTTAATTGGTAAGTTTAGTCCGTTAAAATTCAAAGTTATTACTGAAAAGGCCTTTCTTGATTCCATCATCTTACTTTTTAAATTTTATTTGTCAGATCTATATATTCTTTTCCCTCTTTCTCTTTGTATTCCTTAAATTACCCTTAGTGGCGCTCTTCAATTTTGCGCCCTCCTCCAGACCTCCCTCTCCTGTCTTTTTTTTCAGCTGGCAGAACTCTTTTTAGTATTTCTTGTAGGGGCAGTCTCTGTTGACAAATTCTTTCAGGATTTCTTTGTATGTGAAAACTTTAATCTCTCTCTCAATTTTGAAGGATGCTTTGGCTGGGTACAGAATTCTTGGCTGGAAGTCTTCCTCTTTTAAAATCTTGAATATATCATAACACTGCCTTCTCCCCTCCAGTTGCTAGCTGAGTAGTCTGAACTTAGTCTTATTTGGTTTCCCTTGTATGTAGTAGATTGTTATTCTCTTGTCACTTTCAGGATTTTCTGCTTCTCTTCACCATTCGACAGACTGATTAGAATGTCCCTTGGGGAAGGCATATCTGGATTTATTCTGTTTGGAGTTCCTTGGGCTTCTTTGACTTGTATATTTATGTCCTTAATAAGGGTTGGGAAGTTTCCCACCATTATATCCTCTATTACTTTTCCTACTCCTCTCTACTTCTTCTGTGACACCAATGATTCTTATACCTGCACACTTTGTTTTGTCTATCATTTCCTTGAGTTCCAATTCAATTTTTCCCATCTTTTTTTTGCCATTTGCTGTTTTGAGTCTTCAAAGTCAATTATACTGTCCTCTATATCACTTATTCTTTCTTGTGTCTCTTCAAATCCGTTGTTGTGTGCCTCTGGTATGTTTTTATTTGGTCAACAGAATCTTTAATCTCTGTGATATCTGCTATTTTTCTATTTATCCTGTAAAATTCCTCTTTATGCTCTTCTGTTGCCGTCTTCGTCTCCTTTATGTCATTTGTTATCACACTTATCTTATTAAGTAGAGTTTTATGAACATCTTTGATTAGTTGTCCCAACGTCTGTGTCTCCTCTGGTGTTTTAATTTGGTCATCGGCAGGGCTATATCTGTCAGCATTGTGATATGCTTAGTGATTTTCTGCTGTCTTCATGGCATACAGATATCTTGACTGATTTACTTTGGGAGTTGATTTCTTTCAGTGGTCTAAGGCCTTGTGTTTGCGGGGTGGTTGTACAGCAGGAAGCAGGGCACGGGGTGGGGCACTCAGTATGGTGATTTATTTCAGGGCAGGTATAGACACAGTTTGGGGATGTTATGCTGATGCTTGTGAATGTAGGCACCCAGCAGAGAGAGGATGTAGCTATGTGGGTGCACTGGTCTGGGGGTGCGTAACCCTGGTGTGTGCTGGTTTAAGGCATGGGGCCCTTTGTGCACATGTGTAGAGCTGTGGCAGCAGGTTGGCATTATGCCTTCGTGGATTGGGGTAGATGTGACCCGGCTGCGTAGGTCAACACTTGCTCAGAGCTGAGAAGTGAGGCTGAGGGCTGTGCTCATGCATGGTTCTAGGACTGCTAGTAAAGTGCTGTTCCCAGAGCTGAATGATGTGATTGGGGGCTGTGCACATGCACAGGCTTGGGAGTATTATGAATGCATACAGATACACAGAGCTCACAGGGGCATAGCTATGTATGGAAGTTAGTGCCTGCAGCCTTTATGCACTGGCAACAGTCTTCAGGAAACAGGGAGGGGGAGGTAGTTCTCAGGAAGGGTGCAGGAGAGGTGGGTTGGGCTGCACTTGGGGTGAGGGTGTGGCCCAGGTACATGCACTGGGGGCTGGTGAGGGGGCACCTGGAGCATGGGGAATGGGAGTCAGTGAATAGGTTCAGGTGTGTGGGGTGTGGGGTGAGTCACCAGTCATGGGGCTGTGCTGGTGAGGGTAGCATGCCCAAGGAACATGACCTGGCTTACTTCTAAGTCCCATGCTCCCATCCATGCACTCCCGTGGGCTCCATGGCTCTGCAGCTCCATGCCAGGCTCCAGCTTTCTGCTCTGCCACCAGGGATGCCCCATACTGCGCAGAAGGCTCTCCTAGGTCAGCTGCACTCCCAAATCACCACCTCAGTCACCCTCCTGTCCTCCTCTAACTTTTTCATGGAGCAGAGCTAATCCCCAGTACGCTAGTCAGCTATCTTCCTGGAAGTCCCCCATTTCTTTATTACTATCTTGAGAATAGGCCAATTATTTTTGTAGAAAGTCACTCACTCTGGGCTCATCTAATGTTTCCTTGTTATGAGATTCAGGTTGTGGCTGGCTTGAATTTTGCAGGAAATGATACTGTGTTCTCATTGTCTCCACGTAGGTGGGACACAGTCTTCGTTTGTCCTGTTATATTTGATGTCTACATTGGTCAGTTGATTACGATGGTGTCTACCAAGCACTCACCACTTTTTTCCTTTGTAAGTAGTAAGTATTTTGTGTGGAGAAAGTTTGAAAATATGTATATATCCCTTTCACCCTCAAACTTTCTGTTTATCATTTATTTATTTATATTTGTAGGAATCCATAGTTTCTGATTTCATATGATGATTATAATCCAGTTATTACCATCTGACAAGTGGGAGCCCATCAAGCTGAATTCTGTGCTCTTTTGTCACATTCTCATCATTCTTCAAGCATCTTTTATTTCTGACAGAAGAGACCCTCCAAAACTCATCTTGTAATTCCCTGACCCTTGTCCTAAAATCAGCCATTTTTAAAAGAACCATTGATTCTCCTTAGCAGAAAAGTTATTTTAAAGTCAAGATTTGGATGCTAGGTATACTCATTGCTATGTGGAATACTGTTGCACCAAGACTCTCTGGGAGCTCTCAGCAGGGCCAGGACATATGTGTATGTATCCTCTCCAACCATACATATATTTAAATATATATTTATTTCTTTATTTCTCTATCTATCAGTCATCTAAAATCATGATTTCACACTAACACATCAAATTCTAATACATCACAATGGTCTGGCTCTCTTTTTCTTTCTTGTATTTGTAACTCCCTTTTCTGTCTGTGCGAGGAACCTAACTTAATGAAGTTACCTATTTATTATATAATTTTAAAGTAAACAATCTCTCATCCACACCAACATTCCTCCCCTTCCCTGACACCACTTCTTACCCTGCTCAGACTCATGCTCCCCAGTTCAGGCTTCCTCCCATATGGAACTCCTCTCTGCCCAGCTGGAGCTCTGAGCCCCCACCCAGGGGACCCCTGTGGAGAGGTGCTCACCTTATCCTGCTTGGGCTCTGACACCCAGAATCAGCTTGACCACACCTCCACCATCAATGTCCAGAAGTCCACACCTTGCGCTCCAGTAGTCCACACTGGTCACTACTTTGCTGAAATGCCTTTGTCCCTCTGTTTAAGCCCTGACCAAGGACTCTGACTCCAACACCTTATCTGGGCCACCATGGCCCCTCCTCCCACAACACAGATGTCCACCTTGCTCTGTCCACCTAATGACCTGAGCACCGAATAATTACAGAAGAGAAAAGAAGGGAAGGAAAAGGAAAGAAAAGGGAAGGAAAAGGTAGAGGAGAAAAAAGAAGTGGAAGAGGAAGAGAATACCACTTTTAACTAGCATGTTGAATAAGCTTAACTAAAAACGCAACTTTGTTTTTTGTCATTTGTTGACCTATTTAAATTTATTC
This sequence comes from Myrmecophaga tridactyla, assembly GCA_004026745.1. Lineage (NCBI taxonomy): Eukaryota > Metazoa > Chordata > Mammalia > Pilosa > Myrmecophagidae > Myrmecophaga > Myrmecophaga tridactyla. The sequence continues at coordinate 23,024 of PVIY010010151.1, forward strand.
AGCAGGGGATTCTTGCCCTCTTCATTTGAATGAAAACTTAGGGAGATCAAATCATCTTTTTCTTCGACTGATGTAATAAGATGTCTGAGGTTCTTTTAATTCACAAAATAAATATGCAAAAGTCTCAATTTGTTCACTAGAATGCTCAGTATTATGTAGTAATAAACTTGAGCTAGATTTACACTTACATATTCTCCTTTTTCTAGACTTGTACCAGCAGAGATATTGGGTCATACACGGCTCCTCTTGGCTATCTAAGTCTCATGGAACTTCATCTCCCCTTACATCCTCTTAACTCTCCAGGATCAGGGCGGTATAGGGGAGGAGAAATTAAGGGCACAAGAGGCCAGACTGGGACTTCTTAAGTTGACTTCACCCTCTGGACCATAAAGATGGTTGAAAGTGACTCTGTGGGTACTTGAGAGTGGTGGGAAGTTGATACGGTGAGAGGAATGGATAAAGTTTAACTACCAGTTGGGAAAGGGAAAGAGGAATGGTCATAGAAATAATATTGAATTGCAGAAAAAATGACAGCCAATTGATTATAGTGATCAGAAATGTTTATAAAACTCAAGGTATTTTTTGAAATATGAATTATCTAATTTTATGCATCATTAGCTCTCCTGACCTCTTGCATCCCCCTGCCGCTGGGAAATCTAGTCAAAGAGACCACTTCACATCGTAAGAAAAAAAGATAGCACTGTGAGTTATGATTTTGATTAAATTTATGCTGAAAAGTAATTTTAACCTTTACATTTGGAAATTAGGGGGTAATATGATTTTGAAAAATTCATGATTCCTCATCTATTTAGTTTTTATTAACATTTAGCAGAAATTATCCTCTGAGTATTGATTCTAGATAAGAATTGAACATGCATAACCCTTGAGTGAGGGAGAAAATTAAACTACAGAACCCAAGATCACATGAAGCTTTAAAGATTCAGCTATATTTCAAGGAAATGTATTTGGATTTCAAGCTCAATCTGGCACTGAAAATCCAGGAAAAGGAAGCAAAAGCTTCCTTTTAAAAGTAGAAGAACTCCTAAGCACAGACTACTTAAAAAATAGTATGAAATGCTAGATCAAAGCAACTCGGTAGGGATAACTAGGCTACTGCATATCCCCATGGCCATAATCACTTTAATCACTTATTGTGCTACCTAATAAGTTTCAAGAAAAGGATATGTATAATCCATTTTTCTGTAAACCCAAAAGAAACCTATTATCATGAAAATTGCTGTCATTTTCAAAGCCAGGCTAGATAAACATGATATCTCATAAGGGAATCCCATGATGCCAGGTCCAGGCTCATCCCTGGAAATAATGTCTCACATTGCCAGAGAGACTTACACCCCTAGGAGTCATGCCCCATGTAGGGGTAGAGTAGTGAGTGTATGTGTAAAGCTGGATTAGAGAGAGAGGCCACATCTGAGCAACAAAAGAGGTTGGGGGGGGGTGACTCTTAGATATATTTAGAAGTAGCCTTAGCTTCGCCATTGCAGAAATAAGTTTCCTAAGGGCAAGCTTCAGGACTGAGGGCTTGGCTTATTAAACTGGGAATCCCTATGCCTTTAGTGTAAAGGCAGGGCATTGTCCTACCATTTTATCTTTTGGATTTTATATGACATATCTATTCTTTTTTCTTTTTTCACCTTTACTGATAGTCTTCATTTCTACACTTATCTCCAAACTTCTCTCTCCTGCCTTTTCCTATCTGCCTGTAGTGATCTCTTTAGTATTTCTTGCAGAGGCATTCTCTTAGTCACAAATTCTCTAAATGATTATTTATCTAAAAATATTTTAATCTCCCTCCTCATATTTGAGAGGCAATTTTGCTTAGTATAGAATTCTTGGTTGGCAGTTCTTATCTTTCAGAATTGTAAATATATCGTACCACAGCCTTCTTGCCTCCATGGTTTCTGCTGAGAAATACACACATAGTCTTATTGAGCTTCTCTTGTATGTGATTTCTCCTATTGCTTTCAAAATTCTATCTTTGTCTTTGACATTTGACAATCTAATTAGTTAAGTGTCTTGGAGTATGTCTACTTGGATCTATTCTGTTTGGGGTATGCTGTACTTCTTGGATCTGTAATTTTACGTCTTTCATAAGAGATGGGAAATTTTCAGTGATTATTTCCTCCATTAGTTTTTCTGTCCCTTTTCCTTTCTCTTCTCCTTCTGGGATACCCACAACATATGTTTTTATATACTTCATGTTATCATTCAACTCTGAGACACTGCCAGTATTTTTCCATTATTTTCCCTGTATTTTCTTTTGTGTGTCTGATTTCAGATGTCCAGTCCTCTCATTCACTTATCTTTTCTTCTGCCTCTTCAAATCTATTGTTGTAGGTTTCCATTGTTTTTATTTCATCTCTTCTACTGTGCCTTTCATTCCCATAAGTTCTGTGATTTTTCACTTTTGAATTCTTCTTTTTGTTTGCCCAATGTCTTCTTTATATCTTCCTTCAACTCACTGATTTGATTTCTGATGAGATTTTCCATCCTGTTTGAACATCCTCAAATTGTTTCAACTCCTGTATCTTATTTGAAGTGTTGGTTTGTTCCTCTGACTGGGCCATATTTTCGATTTTCCTAGTATGATTCCTTATTTTTTGATGGCATCTTGGTATTTGATTTCCTTAATTAATTTATACTGGAGGTTGTTTTCACTTTTTTACCTAGGGTTTTCTTGCTGGATGGCTTTGTTCTCTCTCTGTTCTTTGGCATTCAGTCAACTTATTCTAGACCTTTAGCAGGTTCTGTTTAACTGATCAGGATTTTTCAGTTCTTGTTTTCCTGTTTCTTGCCTTGCCTATATGGAGCCTTTTTGTTGTTGCTGTTTTTTGAGGAGGATCTCCTCACATATTATAGACCCCAGTCAGATTTTCCCAAGTCAGACAGGCCAACATCTCAGGAGGAAAGTTTAGCCAGCATAAGTTTTCCCTGAAGTTTAGATCCAACAGGTTGTCAGACTTTCCTATGAAGCTCCTAGACTCTGTGCTTTTTCTATCCTGTCCAGCATGTGGCACTTGTCTGCCCATGGCTTCCCACCAGCTTGAAGTGATGGAGTGCCTTTAATTTCATCAGACTGTCCCTGCCAGGGGCCAAGTTGAGACAGAGTTTAGGTACTAGGATGGCTTTAATTACCTCTGTTTTCCAGTCCTTGGGGCCTAAATTCCTTGAGGGAAGGATTCTAAGCTGGGCCCTGCCCTCTTTTTCTTGGGGAAGATACATCCTCTAAGGAATTAACTCCTTTCACTTGACTAGTTATTTTATCTCTCAGACAAGCTTAATTCCGCCCTTGCCTGGGGCTGTACTGGAGGCTGAGGGTGCTTCCAGTCCTATCTAATGAGCTGTTTAAGGAGTAAAAAAAAAAAAAAAAGAAAAAAAAGAAAAAAATATTTTTCAGAGCCAGACCCTTGCTCCTCGGGTTTGTCAATCAAGAGCTTTAGTTGGTAATTGGCTCTATGTGCCCCCTTTCTTGGGTTCCAGCCCTTTTCCGGTATTCTGGGCTGTCCAATTCAAAAAGCTTCTTCTTTTTGTTTTTCATCACCCTAACCCCTCTTTGCTGGGGCAAAAACTCCTAGTTCCTTTAGTGCTTATTCCAGGTTCATCTTTGCTGGGGTCTTGTTTTCAGTAGTCAGATTTATTAATTAATTCTGCAATTGAAACTTGGTTGAGCTAAGCCCTTGCTGCTAATAAAGTCTGTTTCCTTTCTCCTTGGGGAACCAGCCTGCCAACCCAAAGGGGAGGGGCAGCTGGCCTCCAAGGCTTGGGGGACTTACAGTCCTGTGTGGGATCTCAGCCATTCCACCCATCCCAGACTGGTGTACACTGTCTGTTAGGTCACTGATATTGCCCCAGAAGTTGTCCTGTACTATTCCTGGTTATTTACTAGCTGCTCTGGAGGACAAATTAAATTCCACACCTCACTATGCCACCATCTTTCCCCACCTCTGACCTATTGATTTTTTTTTTAATTATTAGATTTATTTAAGCAAGAACATATATAGTCATCAATGCCAGTCTTAATATGAGATGTTTATGCATTGATCCATTTTCCTTCCTGGATAGGTTTTTCTTTCTTGTCCCTGTCAGTTTTGAAAAAATAATACCAGAAGAAGAGAGGCCAAATCCTAAACACAGCTTCTAAAACAGAGGTTTTGGGAGGGGGCCTGAAATTGAGATAAACATTTGTTGATCTTGCATAGGTCCAATGAGTTAAGGCAGGGTCTTCGATAAGCCCTCAGCAGCTAGGGTCATTGTAGTGAATCAAATACTCCCATTTAAGCTGGGATCTTATGGCAAATGGCTTGGCTTGAGCCTTCTGGGTTGTCACAGAAACATCGTATTTGGTTGGGTCAAAGGGTAGTGGGTAGGGTAGTCAAGTGCTATAGCTTATACTTTGGGTATGACATCGTGGTAACCCAGCACACCTGGGCTACTGATTTTGGAGAAGGCTCCCAAATCCACTCAATTGGGACAGAATAGTTTCTTCAATAAATGGTGTTGGGAGATCTGGATATCTATGTCCGAAAGAATGAAAGAGAACCCTGATCCCACAGCTTACACAAAAAATTAATTCAAAATGGATTAAATAACTAAATACAAAAACCAGTATCATTAGACTCCTAGAAGGAAATACAGGGAGTCATCTTCAGTACCCAGTAACAGGAGGCAGTTTCCGAGACCTTACACCCAAAGCACAAGAAATGAAAGAATAAATAGAACCTCAAAATTGAATACTTCTATGCTTCAAGGGACTTTGTCAAAAGGGTGAAAAGGCAGCTGACTCAATGGGAAAAAGTATTTGGAAACCACATATCTGGTAAAGTTTAATATCCAGAAAATATAAAGAAATCCTGCAACTCAAAAATAAACAGATCAACAGTCCAATTTAAAAATATGGGCAAAAGGTATAGGTAGATGTTTTTTTTTCTACAGAGGAAACACAGATGGCTAAAAAGCACATGAAAAGATGCTCAGCTTTACAAGCTACTGGGGAAATGAAAATTAAAACCATAGTGAGATATCATTGTATGGCCACTATTAAACAAATGTGAAACTGCAAGTGTTGGAGAGGATGCAGAGAAATTGGAACATTTATTAACTGCTGGTGGGAATGGAAAATGTTACAGTCACTGTGGAGGTCAGTTTGGCATTCCTTAGAAAGCAACATATAGAGTTGCCTTACAATTTGGCAATCCCATTACTCAGGATATTTGCAGAAAGTTTGAAAGCAGGGATGTGAGCAGATATTTGCACACTGATGTTCACAGCAGCATTATTCATAATTGCTAAGAGATAAAAATACCCCAGGTGTCCATCAAGAGATGAATGGATAAACAAAATGTGGTATATACATACGATGGAACATTATTCAGCAATAAGAAAGAATGAAGCACATGGCAATATGAATGAATCTTGAAAACATTATGTTAAGCAAAATAAGTCAGACAGAAAAGGACAAATATTGTATGATCTTACTGATAACAAACTAATTATAATATGTAAACTCATGAAATAAAATATAGAATATAGGTTACCAGAATATAGAATGAGGTTAAAGAATGGGGAATTGTTGCTTAATATGGGCAGAATGTTTAACTAGATTAAACATAAAATTTGGAAATGGCTAGAGGTGATGATAGTGTGTTATTGTGAGAATAATTAATAGTACCAAATGCTGTGTGAATGTGGTGGAAAGGGGAAGTTCAGAGTCTACATCTCATTTGAAGGAAAGTTGGAGGTCAAAACATGGGAATGTATAACACAGTAAATCTTGTGGTGGACTATGACTGTGATTAACTGTACAAATATAAAAAAATAACAAGTTCTTTCATGAATTAGAACAAACATACAGCACTATTACAAGGAGTTAATAGTAGAGAGGTATATGGGAAAATGTACCTCTTATAATCTATGAAATAGAGTTAACAGTAATATTTTAATATTCTTTCAGTAACAAATATACCACACCAATATTATGGGTCAATAATGGTGGGGGGTTGAGGGTTAAGGAGTATGGGAGGATTTGGGTTTTCCTTTCATTTTTATTTCTTTTATTGAGTAATGAAAATGTTCTAAAATTGATCATGATCCTGTAAACACAACTGTGTGATGATACTGTCAGCTATTGATAGTATACTTTGGATGGTTTGCTTGCTGTGCAATAAAATTGCCAAAAAGGATAAAATGGCTGAATTAAGTACTGCCTTTACAGTAAGAGCATTGAATAGGTTAATGTTTTAAACTCCCTAATAAAGAGACAGACTGGCTGAATGGATTTTTAAAAGCATGATCCAATTACATGGTGTTTACAAGAAACCTACCTTAGACCCAAAGACACAAATATGTTGAAAGTGAAAAGTTGGGAAAGATATTCCAAGCAAATAGTAACCAAAAAAGCTGGGGTAGCTAACTGATATTGGACAAAATAGATTACAAATGCAAAGCTATTATGAGAGACAAAGAAGGACACTATGTATTAATAAAAGAGGCAATTCACCAAGGAGAAATAATAGTCATAAATATTTATGTACCTAATCATGGTGCCCCAAAATACATAAGGCAAACATTGTGAAAACTAGAGGGAGAGATAGACATCTCCAATATTAGTTGGATACTTCAATATACCACTCTCATCAGTAGATAGGACATATGGACAGGGGATCAATAAGGAAGCAGAGATCTTGAATAATATGATAAATGAACTACATTTAACAGACATATTAACAGAATAGTGTACCCCAAAACAGTAGAATATACACTCTTCTCAAGTACGCATGGAATTTTATCCAGGATAGAACACAAGTTGAGTAACAAAACAAGTCTCAATAAATTTAAAATGATTGAAATCATACAGAGCACTTTCTCTGACCATAATGGAATGAAGCTGAAAATCAACAAAGGGCAAAGAACTGAAAAATCCACAAATATATGGAAGCAAACAACACCCTCTTAAACAATCAATGCGTCAAAGAATAAATTGCAAAGGAAATCAGTAAATATCTTGAGACTAATGTAAATGAGAACACAACATATCAAATTTATGGGATGCAGTTAAGGCAGTACTTGGAAGGGGAAATTTATAGCTGTAAAAGCATTTATTAAAAAAGAAGAAAGAGCTAAAATCACTATTGGAAGAACTAGGAAAAGAACAGGAAATTAACTTCAAAACAAGGAGAAGGAAAATAAAAAAAAAGAGTACAAATAAATGAAATAGTGAATAGAAAAAACATAGAGAATTAACTAAACCAAAGTTTGGTTCTTTGTGAAGATCAATAAAATTGACAAACCCTTAGCTAGACTGACAATAAAAAGAGAACATGCAAATAAATAAAATCTAAATGAGAGAGAACATTACTACTGACCCCACAGAAATAAAAAGAATCGTAAGAGGATTCTGTGAGCAACTGTATGCTAACAAATTGGATAATCTAGATGAAATGGACAATTTCCTAGAAACATATGAATAACCTACACTGAGTTGGGAAGAAACTGAAAACCTTAACAGATCTATTACAAGTAAAGTAATTGAATCAGTCATCAAATCTCCTCCCAAAGAAAAGCCTAGGATGAGATGATTCACAGGTGAATTCTACCAATAATTCCAAGAATTAATATCAATCCTGCTCAAACTCTTCCAAAGAATTGAAGAAGAGGAAACACTATCTAATTCCTTCAACAAGGCCAACATAACCCTAAAACCAAAGCCAGATAAAGATACTACAAGAAAACAAAATTACAGACCAATTTGTCTTATGAATATAGACACAAAAATCCTCAATAAAATATTGTACATTGAGTCCAGCAGCACATTGAAAAAATTATACACCATGATTAAGTTGGTTTTATCCCTGGTATGCAAAGGTTGTTCAACATAGTAAAATCCATTAAAGAGACACATCACGTTAACAAAATGAATGGGAAAATTCACAATTATCTCGGTTGATGCAGAGAAGGCATTTGATAAAATCTAGGATCCTTTCTTGATAAAAGCACAGTGAAAAATAAGAATAGAAGGAAACATCCTCAACATGATAAAGGGCATATATATGAAAAATCCACAACTAATAACTAACATCATATCAATGGCAAAAGACTGAAATTTTTCCTTCTAAGTTCGTAACAAGACAAAGATGCCCACTGTCACCACTGTTATTCAATATTTTTGCTGGAAGTTCTGGCCAGAACAGTTAGACAAGAAAAATGAATAAAAAGCACCCGAATTGGAAAGGATGAAATAAAACTTTCACCATTTGCAGATACAAAGAGAAGTCCAAAAAAATCTACAACAAAGATACTTGAGCTAATTAATCAATGAGTTCAGGAAATGGCAGGGTACAAGGTCAACATGAAAAAAATCAATGATTTTTCTATATAGTAGTAATGAGTTATATGCAGAGGTAATCATGGAAGAAATTCCATTCACAATAGCACTAAAATAATCAAATACTTAGGAATAAATTTAACCAAGGATGTAAAGGACTTGCCCACAGATTACAAAACATTGCTGAAAGAAATCAAAGATCTAAACAAATACAAGGACTGTCCATGTTGCAATCGCAATCAAAATTCCAACAGCTTCTACTTTGCGGAAATTCAAAAGTCTATTATCAAATATATTTGGAAGGGTTTGGGGTCCCAAATAGCCAAAATCATCTTGAAAAAGAAGAGCAAAGTTGGAAACACACTTCCTGACACTAGAGCACATCCCAAAGCTGCAGTGTTTTACAGCATAGTACTAACATAAGGATAGATATGTTGACCAATAAAATCAAATTGAAAGTTCAGAGTTAGGCCCTCATATCTGTGGCCAATTGATATTTGACAAAGTTTCCAAGTCCACTCAGCTGGGCATGAATAATCTCCTCAATAAGTGGTTTTGGTAAACTTAGCTATCCATATGCAAAACAGTGAAAGAAGACCCCTATCTCACATCTCATAGAAAAATTATCTCAAAATGTATCAAAGACATAAATATAGGAATCAGGATTATAAAACTTTTAGAAGAAAATGTAGGGAAGCATATTCAAGATTATAGGCATTGGTGTTTCTTAGACCTTACACACAAAGCACAAGCAAAGAAAGAAACACTCCATAAAAGGGAATTCCTCAAAATTAAAAAACTTTTGTGCATCAAAGGAATTTGTCACTAAGATGAATAAGACAATCTACTCAATGGGAGAAAATATTTGGAAACCACATATCCAATAATGATTTAATATCCAGAGTATATAAAGAAATCTTACAATGTACCAATCAAAATACAAACAACCATATTAAACATGGGCAAATGATTTGAATAAACATTTCTCAGGAGAGGAAACACAAATGGCTAAAAAAGCACATGAGAAGTTGCTCAATATCACTAGCCAACAGGGAAATGCAAATAAAAACCATAAGATATAATTTCACACCCACTTAAATGGTTACTATTCAAAAATTAGAAAACTACAAGTGTTGGAGAAGATATGGAGAAATAGGAACATTCATTGACTGCTTATAGGAATGTAAAATAGTGCAGCCACTGTGGAAAACAGTTTGGCAGTTCCTCAGGAAGCTAATTATAGAATTATCATATGATACAACAATCCTTTTACTAGATATATACCCAGAATTAAAAGCAGGGAATCAAATATATATTTGAATAAAAATGTTCATAGCAGCATTACTCACAATTGCCCAAAGATGGAAGCAACCCAAGGGTCTATTAACTGAAGAATAGATAAACAAAATGTGATATATATGTACAATGGGATATTATTCAGCTAAAAAAAGGTATAAAAACTTGATGCATGTGAAAGCATGGGTGAAGCTTGAGGACATTAAGTTGAGTGAGATAAGCCAGGCACAACAGGAAAAATATTCCATGATCTAACTTTTATGAACTAATTATAATAAGCAAACTCAAAGAGTTAGAATCTAGAGTTTATAGGTTACCAGGAGATAAATTGGGATTAGAAAATGGGGAGTTGATGCCTAATTTATGCAGAATTTCCATTTAGGCTGATGTTAAAGGTGTGGAAATGGATGGTTGTAATGGAGCACATTATTGGAATGTAGACAACAGCACTGAAGGATAGACATGAATGTGATTAAAAGGGGAAATTTTAGGATTTATACATCACTAGTAGAAAATTTAAAAGATGAAGTATAGGACTTTACAACACACTGAAACCTACTGTAGACAATGGACTCTAGTTAATAACACAAGTGTAAAATGCTCTTTCATGAATTATAAGTATGATACTGATGCAGGGTGTTAATAATGGGGTAATATATGGGAGAATTTACCTAATGTAAATTAGGTATGATAGACAATAGTATGATTTTAATAATCATTCATCAACTGTAACAAAGGTAATTAATGTTAAAAAAGTACAATTATAGGGCCACAGTGGCTGGAGATCCAGGTTCAATTCCTGGTAACTGCCCATGTAAAAAAAAAAAAGTACAATTATAAAAAAATGCTATCATCAATTGTAACAAATGATTCACATCCATGCATGGTGGTGAGGTTGGAGTGGTATATGGGAATCCTCTATTTTATGTATAACTATTTTGTGAACTCCCAATTTCTTTAAAAAAGAAGGAAAAAAAAGCAATTTCAAGAAAGTCCCAGAAAAGAAAGCTTAACCTAAAAATTGTATATCTGACAGTCTATACCTTATCAAGGTTATAGAAAGACAGCTTAAAACTGAAAGGACTCTTAGAAGACTGGATCACATGTCTTCATTGGGTCTTTACTAAAGGGTGAGTTTGCTCTAACCAAAGGATACCTGAACAATTCATAGCAAATAAACTGGTATTAAATGTTGAAAACCAGAACAATAGATGCAAGTGTAATCAAAGTTGACACAGGTAAAAGAACCATATACAAGTGGTATATGTTCTATGAAGAATAGAAATAACATAACCAAAAAAATGGGAGGATAAGTTAGAGAAAAAGAGAAAGTAAAATGAATTCAGAATTCATGAATGCTGTAGATGCAGTGATATCCTGGAGTGGGCCTGAACAGGTATGTGAGAGATGATTGTGTGATTCTATACATCTTTTCCCAAGTGACATCATGCTGGTAAGCTGAACATGGCCATGGTGGGAGTATTTCCATCATGGAAATCATCAAAACAGGGTTTCCTCCCTCTAACCTCTTGGAGAGAACTGTAGTTAACCTTGGACCAAAATATCACTATGCAAAGGTAATAAATAAGAGTAAAAGAATTCCATTTAATGTTGATAAATCCAATAAAAGAAGCAGAAGGAAGAAAAAAGTAAAACTGAAAGCAATATGAAAACTATTAATGTAAAGGCAACCACTAGTACATTGCCTAGAAGCAATGCCACTCCAGTAGCAATGAGTCCAACTGAAGTGTATACCTTCATTTCTCAGTCCTTTCTCCATTGAAAGGAATCAGGACTTTTGGAGAAGTGGATGCTTTTAGGGCTGAGGTAGGAAATATACAAGATAAGAATAGGGCATCTTACAGTGCCAGAAAGTAAGTGCCATGGAATCAAAAGGATAGAGATAGGTCAAAGGGAGATAGGAGCCAACCTAAAAAAGCTCCCAATGGCCAAACCTAGAACAATTTGAGCAACAAGATAAATAATGAGCATAGATGTATAATCCAAAGTGTAAAATAAATATGTTTAGGCCCATACTGATAAGTGTTTGCATAAATAATAATTACATGAGGGAGAAGAAACAAATCTTTATAGAAGAATTCCAAATATGCATATGCATCCTGTACCATTAAGAATTTGCTGAACTTAGTGATTCATTTCCAGTGAATACAGTAGGGAAAGAGAAAAAATATAACTCTACAGATGTGAAACCTAGCAAACACTCCCTTAACTAAATGATCATTTAATATCATCAATGATATCAAATGATCAGATATCCCCTGAAATGCTGTGATAAGAAAGGCATCATAATTCTGAGGCATTCATTTCCAAAAATAAAAAAAGGAAAAATCCTAGAACTGTAGTCTAATCATGAGAAAAACAAAAGGCAAACCCAAATTTGGAGACATTCTACAAAATACACGGCCAGTACTTCCCAAGCTAGCCAAGGTCATGAAAAACAAGGAAAGATTGAGATACTGCCCAGACCATTGTTGACTACTGAGACATGGCCATTAATGCAATGTAGGTTACCACATAGATCCTGGGATGGACAAAATTCATTAGTGAAAAAAACTGATGAAATTTGAATAAAGTCTAGAATTTAATTAAGAAAAAATGAAGTGAACCACTGCAACTATAGAGAGCCTAAGCATACTAATTACACAAAATAATTATAAACACTTTAGATGGAATTATTTGATGTTAAAGCTCCAAGCTTAGAGGTCCCATAAGGGAATTCAATCAAGCCTTGAAGACCAGATAATCCCAATGACACATCTATCGTCCCAAAATAGTCAAACTGAAGGAAGACTTGAAAATTAAGCTTATTATGTAAATCTAACATTACTACCAAAATCTGATGAAGATAGCACAGAACAGAGAATTATAGACAAATTCACATATGAATTTGGATGAAAAAAAAACCGAAACCTAAGTTATAAGCAAACAGAAATCAACAGTATGTTAAATTACATAGATATATATAAATTTATATAAATTCATGTAATTCAATAATGGTTTGTTATTAGGAAATTCATTAACATAAGTATCTACATTAAAATAGCTATGAAGAAAAAATGTGGTTAACTCTATAAATATGAAAAAGGCCTTTGATTTTTTTAAATTGCTGATTTAAAAAAAGAACATTAAAATTGGATTTAGATATTTTTAAATATGTTAAAATGTATATATCCTACTCTTACTAATAGGAATTAAATTAATGAGGAAATACTAAAGAAATTATCATTAAAGGCAATAAGAAGGGAAAGAAGCACACTATCTTCGTTATTTTTTGCCTTTGTATTGGGACTATTATTAGCTCAGACACAAGGAACATTGGATTTGGAAAAGAATTAATACCATTTCTATTTGTACCTGATAAATACTTATATATTTTTTTAATGATCACAAATTACTCCCCTCCCTGCATCCATTTCTCTTTCTATCAAGGTTTGGAGATGGTTTCTCAATTCCTTGACTCTACGCTGCCTTGTAAGCTGTTATGGCCCATAGATTGCAGTGTTGAGAATCCTGAGCTTTTCATACTTCTGTTTTTGCGCTTGGAACTCTGCTAAGGAACCATTTGAGCATGCCCAGGCTAGCCTATTGGACTACAATTGATACATTTCCTGTTCATCTACATTATTTTCCAAGCCAAAAACTGGTCAACAACCAGAAAAACAAGCCTTCTTACTGACAGTAGCTGGCTACAAATTCATGAATAAATGCTACCATGACAAAAAAGACCCACCAAGATGATCCTAGCCCAAGTTATCATATAATCATGAACATAATAAATCATTCTTTAATACCATTACATTCTTGGAGTGATTTTCTATGGAACAAAATTAACTGATACATAAGGAAACCAAAGATATTTTGTAACAGCAGAAGGCAAATTCATGAAAATCATCAAGGAAAGTAAGCAATAGCTGGAAAAGTGGTGATGACATCACTATAGTAAACAGGAAAATTGGCTATCTGGGGAAAATAAACTGCCTCTGTATTTAGTCTTTAGTTGTTAGGTGTGGTTGTAAGAACCACATAAGATTTTAAGACATAAGATTGATTTACAATGGTGCCTAATATACCCTCTGAGCTTGATAAGGACATTCTAATAATCTGAAGGATATTGTCACACTGCATTCTGATGTATCCAGAGTAGATCTGAGTAAGTATAGAGAAAGAGACATATTTTAAAAATAATTTTGGTGAGGGTTTTGCTGAACCCAGTGAGTATGAGTTGTGTCATAGGAAACCCACATAATTGTTGAAAGAGCTGTATTAAAGGCAGGGCTGTCAGTCTGTATTACAATGAATTGAGTTTTTAAATATTTTGAATTGTTTCTAGACTTTCAAATTTTTATGTTTATAAAACTACTCAGCTGCCAAAACAGGCCATTTCTTATGGGAAAGGAAAGACACTATGTAAAGTGGAAGCAGGCATGAGAACAGTGGAACCAAAGAGCCATGGAGAGCAAAGGAATAGGGAGCCACCCCCAGCAAACAGTAGAAAACAATGGATTAGAAAGCTATTTCCACAGAGCAGAACTGGGCACTAATCAAGAAACAATCCCTCTCCTTGAGTAAAACAACAGAATCAGTATCAAATATAAGAAAAACAATGAAATTATTCAGTAAGTTAGCAGACTATAAAATTAATGTAAAAAATCAATTCCTTCATATACACAAACAACAAAAATTTAAAGATATTGATAAGGAGAAAATATTTTTGCATCACATAATCTATAAAGGGCTAATATTTTTTAACAAACTTAACAAGAAATGTGAAAACCTTTTAATAAAAAAGTATAAAAGATTCCAATAAAAACTTGAACAAATGGAAAGATATGTCTAGTTTTTGAATAAGGTGACTCACTGTCACAAAGATATCAATTAACCCTAAATTAGAACATTGATTTAATGATATCTAAATGAAAAAATACCAAAGTCTCAAGATAGACATGTTGCTTCTATGGAAAAATAAACCTCCATCAACACAGAGGAAATTCTAAAAAATAATAGACCAATGGAACAGAACAGAAATTTGAAACATAGACCAAAGTACATAAGGAATTTAAAAACATGATAAAGGAGATATTTTGATTCAGTTAATATAGTAGTTTATATAATACAGTTATGGAAAATTGGAGATCCATTCAGAAAAATGGATTGAATCATATCTGACACCATTTTCCAGAATACTTTACAAATTTTCCTTACATATAAAGTAAAGAAAGTGAAAACATGGACAATTAATTAATAACCTGGTGATGGAAGGCATTTTAAATTTTATTAAAATCCAGAAGCAATAAAAGAAAACATACTGATAACTTAACCCACTTAAAAAATCTTTCCATAGGAAAAAACACCATAAGCAAAATCAAAGGAAAACTGGGAGAAAATATATTTTCAACAAATATCCCATAAAAAGTGGAGGAAAAAAACAATTTCCCTAACATATAATAAGCTTTCAAAAAGTACAGGGGAAAACTGTCCTGAATGATTATAACAAAATAAGATACCAACACATACCCAGAATGAAGAGACATCTCAGAGAGTAAGATTTACAAATTATCATTAAACATGAAAAAAGATATTCTACTTCACTCATAATAAAATGTTAATTAAAATTAAAATTCAATTGAAATACCATTTCTCAGTTATCAAATTGGCAAATATTTTAAAGATAAACAATACTCTCTATTGGCAAGTCTGTGAGAAAAGAGAACTCATTTATTCCTTGTGGAGGTGAAAAAATGGATCACACCTAAGTAAAGTCAGCAATTAAAGCAAAATCATCTTTTCCTATTTCTAAAAATTCAGCCTGAATATGTACTCCTCTCTATGAAATAATATATATATAAAGTTATTTGCTGGAACATTGTATGTAAAGAAAAACCCTTGGGAAAATATTAATAACCATCCATAGAAGACAGGGTGTAAGCATTATGATTTGTATCACACAATAGAAAATCCTGCAGCTGCACAAGTAATTTGAAAGATCTATATGGCTTGAGATGGAGTGATTTCCAGTGTTAAACAAATGAAAGTATTTAACATGAAAAGCTAAGTTTTATCTCTAGATTTTGTTTCAGCGAGACATCCCTTGTATCTTTAAATAGATTTCCCTGTTAAGCGTCAATGATTTCATATGCTTTTTGATACTTGCAATCAAAAGATTGTCAATTAACATGCTAAGAAAATTCTCAGTTTGTAGGCTAGCATCTGTCTTCCCATTTTCATTTTCCAAGGTAAGGTGAAATCACAAATAGAACTTTAAAAATTCTCCTACTCAATTTGATACAGCTCCAATACCCCTAATGGCAGTCAGCGGTGAAGAAAGCAATTTTCTTCTTTTTGAACTCCATTTTCTCTCTTACTTTCATGTCATTATGCTCATGCACTCTATGTCCACTTTGCCAAACGCCAACATTTATATTAATGCCTGAGTTTCAAATGATGAGAGCAAAGTTGGGAAACTTTATCCTCTCCAGCAAGGCTACATATATATTTGGTGAAAGGAATAACTAGGAATTAATAAGAAAGAAATAAAAGAATGCCATGGAATAAGATTTCATAAACTTACCCTGGAAAAATAAGAAATAAAATATACTTGTTAGCATTTTTAAAAATATGAACTACATTTTGCTGTTAGGAATTCAATATTTTTGAAAGAGGATATTGTGAGATATCTGAAAATGCTATAGCAATGATTGATTAAAGTGAAAGTCGGTTTACCACCACCAAATTCCCAACGGAACTATGATCCTTTAATGTCTAATGAGATATGAATGAGGCAGTTCAAGTCTCTTGGGTAAAAACAACTCAAATTAGATCATACCCAAAGCCATGGAATAAAAGCAAGTATACTGTTCTTAGGGGAATTAGCACCTTTCAGATGGCTCTATACTCAGTGAAGATCACACTTCACTTTTTTTTTTTTCCTGAGAGGCTTAAATTTCACTTTGCCAAACAGAGCAAGTAAATCCCTTGAGTGTTTCCCACACCATAAACCTATTCTGCCTCTTCAGTATGTATTTGCATTTCTCAAAAATCATCAGGGGAAATCTTGAATTGGCGAGTTTTGGAAATAAATTTTGCTCACATGTAAGCCTAAGAATGTGATTCTGAGTTGACTTTTCATCCCACTGCAGTTTTAAATCTCTTGGAAAATATCTAGGGAACTCTAACCAGGCACAGTTTACTTCTTTTACAGCACTCAGAATTTTGCTTCTACAGCGATATATAAAACAAACATATTTCTTGGCTTTTTTCCATTTTGGTAGACCAAAAAAAGTTTCTTGATGAATGCAGGACAATCAAAGGACTAAAATGGACAAATGCACAACTTTATATTCATTCACATTTTCTTAAAAAAAAGATAAAGAAAGGCAAAAGTTTCACCTGTAGATACAGAAGAATGAGAAAAGAAGGAATTAAGGCGTGAAAGATTTATCTTTGTATAATTTCATAATTTAATCGAAAAAGCCAAAAATATGATATTACTTTAAATAAATTCTATTTTCATGAAATTCAGTTGACTTGTAGAATATATGTTCAAACATTTCTAACTTATCTGAATATTTTTGTCAAGTTGTACCTAAACAGCATATATTATTTATGTATTATTTTCATGAAAAATGTCGATTGTCTACATTCAAAATAGAGTTAAAACTCAGCAAAATTTTACTTTAAATATTTAAATATTTCCAGTGCTTCATGCTTCAAGCTAGTAAGAGCATTTCTGCACTTAACTTTCAAAAGAAAAAAAACTCTTATTTTCTCTCTTGGAAAGTAATATCTTCTTTTTTATGAGAAGAAACTTCCACGTTTATAAATGCTGTCTTCTCTTGAAAACTGAAAGTAAATCTACTAAATGCAGTATTTCTGCAATGAGCAGTCTAAGTAAATTCAAGTGGATTATTTGAGGCTTAACCTAAGTTTAAACCTGCAATGAAGTTCTGAAGTTACACCTGTTTTCTTGACGTTCTCAAATATGTGATGTATAGGGGTTCAAATCTGACTTGACAATTTGGTAACAAATAATTGGGTACCCAATTAAGAGGAAAAAAGTAAATAAATAATATAAGCCCCTCACATAGCCTGGATCCCATTGAATCCCTGGTCTCCCAAGTGACTGCTATGTATGACAAGATATTGACTACACCCCACATATACCAGTTTCATTTGGAAGGAATAATTAATGGAAAGATAATTATTCTTGGGGTTAGGAAATCCAATTTTGATGCCATCTGCCACCTGGGAGTTCCTGATGTTGACCGTTGATTTGTTATTTCTTTGGAAACTATTTCACAGTCTCAGGCTACGCAATTCCAGTGTTCTCTATTGCATTAACTTATTTCATATTAGGCATTATAAATTATAAACCCACACAGGCTTAGCGTTAGAAAAGTAAATTTCTTGATTTTGTGACTGCCTTTAAAAGAAATGTAAAGATGGAAGGAATCTAAATAATACTTACTTGACATTTTCAGAGTAATAGCTAGCCACACGAATATTATTTTAAGTCTATGTCTGAATTCTGTGCCAAGGTTTCTGAGGAGTTCTGAGGATAGTTCTCAGAATTATGCTTTAAGCTGCTAAACTGTCTTTATAACAGAAATTTCATAAAACTAAAAATGTTTTAATGAGGTAGGCACTTTCTAGAAGTACATAGATGGGAAAAGGAGAAAGGTCCTCCCAAGATGCCTTACTGAATACAATGTAAGTAAATTAATGATTGTGGCTGCCTCTGACATGATAAAGTTGTTTGGCACAGATAAGGGCATATATAAAATTGAAAGGCAATTTCTTTGGAATTAACAATTGAGATGGGATGAGCTGCCAAGATTCCTTTTATGAAACTATCCTACAAGCATTCTCTTGCACTGAAATTCTTCAGGAAAATGTGAAGCTCAGTGCCTGCTACTTGTTAAAAACAGAGAACTGTAGAGTACACACCCAGGTGAAAACAGTCATGACATATCAAATTTTTATCCCTAATTAAGCAAAAATAGAATCAATTCAAATAACATGGATTCCTGGAGTGGGAGTTGGGATTTTGAGTTATGATGTCAGCCAGACATTTATCTCACTATACAATCAATGGTAGGGGTTTGTATAGGCTCTACTATTTCATATATAAAATATGGGGGTTGGCTTAGGTCAGTGGTTTTCCACTTCAAGGTCCAAGATATGTCTCAGAGTTCACCTCTGGAGGAAATGGAAAGGCCAAGCAGTTATGAGCCAATGTTAGACCAACTGGAGAAGCTTTTAAATTCATTTTCCCTATTAAAGGATTTCCATGTTTAGAGTCCTTAATTTAGAAGACTCTGAAGTGAGAATAGAGAGCCACCTCAGATGCATGATTGTGCTTTGATGGCAAGTATTTTATTTTAGATTAAGCTAAGATTACGACTAAAATAGGATGCAACTTTCATATAGTTAGTCACTAAGAAGTGACCTCTATATGTGGTCTCAACTGGTAATACCTAATGCAAGCTTATGTAATTGTCAGGACAAAGAAAATGACTGTAATTATAAAGAACAGATCGTAAAAAGTCTAACTATAAATTATTGAACAATCATAAACATGTGTTTGTACCTTGAGTTGGCTTCCTTTGTGTTCCTGGGAATGCAGAAATGTTCTTCTAATTTGGTTTTGATTTATCTCCTTAAAATTAATAACAATTTTATCACCATTGTTAAAATATTTATATGATTATTTGCTTAAGGTATTAATTTCAGAACAAGCAATATTACTAAGGATGAAGAGATACATTTTATATGTTAAAAAATTTATTAATCTAGAAGACATAACAATCCTAGATGTGTATGCACACAATAACCAAGTGTCAAAATACATGAGGCAAGAATAACAGAACTGAAAAGAAAAATAAATAAATCTACAATATTATTTTCTCAATAATTGTAAAAACTAGAGACTTAAACTTAATTGAATACAAGACCTGAACAATACTATCTATAAAATTGACCTAAGTAATAATATATTTAGACCAGTACAACCAACTACAGCAAGGTACACATTCTTTTCACATATCATATACTATGACATGAAAGAAATTTCAATAAAGTTAGACACTAACAGAAAAAAACTATTATAATAGGATGTCAGCAAAATGATGGGCTAAATATTTCCCAGGTCAATATAATTCATAAGGAATGAAGAAAAATGAACAGATCCTAAGACACCTGGGAGACACCAGTGAGCATGCCAATATGTATCTAATGGAAGCCCAGAAGGAAAAGACAGAGAGAGGCGGGCAGAATGATATTTGAAGAAATCACATCTGAAAATTTCCAAAATTTGATGAAATACACAAATCTATACATCCAAGAACCTCAACAAACTACAAGGAGGGTAAAGTCAATGACATCCATACCAAAATATATTTTGTTTAAACTTTTGAAAGCCAAGATAAAAGGGAGAATCTTGACAGTGACAAGATAGAAGAAATTCTTCACATACAAGGGATCCTCAATAAGATTAACAGATAATTTCTCATCAGAAACCATGATGGCCAGAACAAAGCAGGAAGACATATTTAAAGTACTGCAAGAATAAAAAAATTTCAACTAAAAATTCTATATCCAGAAAATCCACATTTCAAAAATGAGGAAGAAATTAAGACAACCCAAGTTAAACAAAAGCCAAGTAAATTCATCATTAGCAGGTTTACCCTCCAAGAAATCCTAAAAGGATACCTTCTGGTGGAAGTAAAAGGACACTTGTGTGTATATGTGTGTGCGTGTATGTGCATATATTTATTTATTACAGGGATTGGCTTAAATGACCATAAGATTTGTAGATCTGAATTCCATAGGGCAGAATGCAAGCTGGGAACTTAAAGAGATGTTGTATACTCCAGGAAAAGCTGTCTGGCTGAAGGAGAGAGAGAATTTCTTCTTTCTGACTGCTAAAACAACCAGTTCTTCCTGTAAGGCCTGCAACTCATAGGGTGAGACATTGCTCTTTGCTGAAGGAAATCTCCTTTGTTGATTGTAGATGTAGTCAACCATAGATGCAACCAACTGATTAATGTTTAAAACCTAGATGTGAAATAGGTGGACAGACTACTACATTCTTACTTGATCTTTTATAAGTAGAAGAGTGCTAGGTCAAATGAATAAAGGTTTAACTTGAATCACAAAAACAGGAAGGCAGTCTTTCAAACAATTCCCGAATTTTAGACAGTTTACAGAGCCACAACTCCTTGAATGAAGGAAAAGCTAAGTCATTCAAAAAAGTAAATACAGTGCTGATACATGCTGCAACAAGGATGAGCGTCAAAATCTTTATGCGAAGTGAAAGGAAGCTAGACATAAAACATTACATATTATATGATTATATTTATATGAAATACCCAGAATATGTAAATCTATTGAGAAAAAATCAGATTCATGATTCGCCAGGATTTGAGAGAAATGTGAAATGGGAGAAAAACTGCTTAATGGCTACAGTTACCGCTGTGATAAAATGGCTTTGGAACTTGATAGAAAGTTGATTGCCGACCATTGTGAATGTACAAAATTCTACTGTAATGTGTGCTTGAAAATGGTTAAATATGTTGTGAATTCCACCTCAATCATCAAAAAGAAAAATTCAATTATTATCTACAACCAAAAGATATCTAGAAAATTCCCAAATATTTTGTTATAGGAAAAAACACTTCTAAGAATATCCATAGATCAATGATAAAATTAATTACTAGGGATGTTAGAAAAATGTTAAACCAAATGATAATGAAACCCAAAATATCAAAGTTGGTGGGATATAATTAAAACAGTGCTTACAGGGAAATTTATAACTTAAAGTATTTATATTGGGAACTAGAAAGTTCTGAGTCAATGATCTAAAGCATCTGCCCTAAGAAACTAGAAAAGGAAAAGCAAATTAAAACGATGATGACTTGAGGAAATGAGGCAATATAGTTAAAGTGGAAATAATTAAAATAGAAAACAGGAAAATGCAAGAAAATATCAATTAAAACAAAAGTTGCCTTTTTGAAAAGCTCACTAACATCATAAACATCTATGTAGACATTATGAGAAAGTAGAGAACACCCAAATTACCACTAGCAAGAATGAAAAATGCCACCCTAAAGTATAAACAAAATGAAAGAATAAAATAATATTAGGAAGATAGTCACAATAAAATGGGATACTAAAAATATTTAATTAAAAGAAAGGAGGAACACAAAATAGTAACAAAGGACAATCAGAAACAAAGAAAACAACAGCAGGACATTAAAATTAAATCCACATTTTTTATGAATTCCATTAAGTTACATTTTATGAATGATATTAAATGAATTCCATAAAAATGGTCTAATTCATCAAGGTTTGACAGCTTAGGTGGCCTGGAAACCTTTTTTTGGAAGACACAATTACTAAGGCTTACTCAAGAATAAATATACAAATCTGTACAGCCTATAAATATATTAAAGATATTGAATTCGCAATTTAAAACCCTATTATAAAGTCAACTTCATGCTTCTCAGGAATGAAAGGTCAATTTGACCCTTAGAAAACCAAATCAATTTAATTTATTGCATTAACAGAATAAAGGGGAAATGCCGTAAGATCATTTCAGTTGAAACACAGAACGCATTTGTCAAAATTTAAAACCCATGTCTGATTTAAAAGAACTCTCCAGAAACATGGAAAAATAAAAGGCAGCAACAAAGAAAGAAATAGCTAACATCATACTTAATGATAAAACATGAATATTTTCCCTATATGATTGAGAAAAATCAACGATGTCCAATCTTACTAGTTTTATTCCAAAATTTTTATGGAGGTTCTAGGCATTGCAATGAAGTAAGAAAAAAAATAAATAAAAAGGTATTCAGCTTTGGAAAAGAAGAGATAAAACTTTTTAGTGGCAAATGACATGATTGCATATATAAAAAGTCCTACAGGATCTATAGAAAAGTCACTAGACCTAATTGTATTTTGCAAGGTTCCAGGATATGAACATACATGCAAGAGAAATTTGCATTTCTAGGTATTAACAACAAAATAATTTGGAAAATAAGAGTAAGTATCTGTATCACTTATATTATCAACAGAAAAAAAGATGTAAACTATTCAGGGATATATTTAAGCAAATATATGCAGGACATATACTTTGAAACATACAAAATATTGCTGATCAGAATTGAAAAAAGACCTAAATAGATGAAAGGAATTCATTAGTAACTTCATTAATTAGGAAACTCAATATTTTTAGGGAAGCAATTTTCCTCTGTTTGATCTGTTCATTCAATGTAGTATCAAAATTTCAACAGCCTTCTTATTCCTAAAAATTAGCTAGCTGATTCTAAAATTGATATGGAAACATAAAAGGCCTAGAATAGGCAGACTAACTTTGAAAGAGTGAAAGAGAAGAACGAAGTTAGAGGACTTATTGACTTCAAATCTTCCCATAAAGCTACAGTAGTCAAAACAATATGGTATTGGCATAAAGATAGGTGTATATATATATCCATGAAATAGAACATCCAGAGATAAACTCACACATACAGTAAAGCAGTTTTGACAAAAACATCAAGGTAAAGTAGGAAAGTAGATACCTTTTTCAGTAAGCGGTGCTGGTATAACGGTATATTCATTAAAAAAATAACTTTGCTCTCTACCTCAGGCCAGAATCCTTCCAATTAGATCACATGCACAGAATGTATGAATCTTTAAAATATTATGTTAAGTGATAGAAGCCAGGCACAAAGAATCCATACTGTAAAATCGCATCTATATATTAGAGTAAAAAGGGAAAAAGCTAATTTTGGGGGATTTCCCGGAGACAGGTGTCAAGTGAGCAAATAGGGAGTGGGGTTAGAGGGCTCTTGATTGCAGAGGCGCATAGGAAACCTTTCTGGGATGATGGAAATACTTTATAACCTGATTGTCATGGTGGTTGTAGGGGTATTTATATATTTTTTTTTGCCAAAAGTCATCAAACTGTACACTAAAACAAATACCATATATTGTAAATATATTATAAACCTCAATAATGTAGGTTAAAAAAAATCTTATTCTTCACATCCTTTGCAGATTTACATAGATATGAATACAGAAGTGATATTTAGTTCCTTTTACTTAATAGCATTGAACGTTTAATACTAAAATTAGAATTTTACTTTCAGGATTTCCCTAGCAGGTACCTTAACCAACTGCAATGTTTTTTTTTTTCCTTCTCTCTGATTCTTTGGTGAACAGAACAATGGAAGACGTTTTAACCAAAGTGTTTCCTGTAGTAGGTACAAGGAATGGCCACCTTCATTAAAGTGTATTGAGGCTGAGCCTTCAATTCCTCCACGGGATCAAATACCACAGATAATACCTGTCGTAACAAAGATAATATTCACGGGATAAAATGGAATATGGAGAGTTTCCTGTCTCAATATTGTTGTCTCAAAGGCTAAGCAGATGCAAAGACCTCTAATGTCAGCAATAATCCTTTGTTTATTATTTATTAACAGTGTTGCTTAAGAGAGCTCACTTCTTGGCACTGATGTATTCTTTCACCACATTTACCTTATTGAGTTGAAGAATTATTGAAGTTGGATGACAGTAGTTCCTGGCAGAATTGAAAGGCGGTAAGACAAAATGGGGAGGAGACAGCATAGGACAGGCAAACAGGCATACATTTGTCACAAATGTTTGTAAGATTTCAGCTTCTCGAAGGCATCAATGCTTATAGAGGCACAGGACATAATTATATTTAATTGTTAGTTTTGATTTTAGGAAGTGTTCTAACATTGAATAAACATATCATAGATTTTGCAATGAGAGAGAAAAAGAGGAATTCAGCCATTGTGTTTGTTTTGGTGTGATGGGTTTATGGGTGATTTTTTAAAAGATCTGGATATAAATTTAAATGCTAAAAGCTTTCTGGGAGAAAAAATTGAGCAGACAAATAAGCATGGCAGTCTCAAGGAACAAAAATTAAGCTGATCTTACTTCTGGAATAATGAAGGTATTTAAAACATACATTTAAATCCATTCAGCTCCTATTCTGAGTGAAAAAAAATCAGGAATTTTAAAGATAAACTTTTCCATCAGTACTAATTGCTAGTGAAAAGTACTATCCAAATTATAGAAACGTAAGGACATTTCCGCTGCATGCTCTGCAGATAAAATTAGATGGAAAAAAGAGCTTATAGGAACACTTGCCTCCAGAAAAAACAAAGGAAGGTATTTTATACCCCACAAACATTGAGGGTTGGAGGGCTAAGATGGAGAAAAGTTGAGGGAAGGAGGAAAAAAAATTGCTGTAATTCAACAGAATTAAAAGGGAGTAGCTGTGGGTCATAGGACTTTAGAAAACTGAACATATCACAGGTGGTGATGTGGTTGGGACTTCCAAGGCAGGGAATAGGTGCTGTAGATTTTGACTTCAGATCAAGGCCCCCAAAAGAGTGAGTCCCTTACCAGTGCTGAGGCAGTAACTTTCAAGCTGGGTTTTCCTGGGGGCTTCTTGCTTGCATAAACACTGCAGTTTTTACACTGAGCCCTATCCCATAACCTGCCTTTATGTACCAGTCAAGCCTCACACCCTTAGTGGCAGAAATAAACAGGTTGAGCAATTAAGACAGCACAATGTCACAATGACTATCAATTTAAGAAGCCATCACCCAGAAAGAGCTCTATTTCTTCTTCCAGCAGAGTCACCAGATGGAAAGTTATAGCAAACTTGATGTATTTAACATTGAGTTTATTTATACTGACTCAAGAAGCTACCTGGAAATACACAAGTATGCTTTAGCTAAAAAGTCTGGGAACAAGAAAGCTGTACAATCTTTCAGTGCCTAATTTACCACCCATGATTCCAGCTCCAACGTGAAGCTACCTAGAAACATATCAATTATTGTTAAATTTACAAGAAGCACAAACCATCCAAGAAAATACTGACAAATCTGATGTACAAAAACTTGAAATTTTCTACAATAAAAAGATTAAAAGCCAAACTGAAAAAGCCCTTGTATTTAGAATTTAAACATAAAACTCATATAAATCAATAAGAAAAAGATAAATGATGCAATAGAAAAAATGGCTAGTTACTTCTTCCAAAAAAAAGTGGGAAATGTCAATAGGCATTAAAAATGTTACTCAATCTCACTAAGCAAATTCAAATTAAAATGCAGTGGCATACAATTTAACCACCAACGGATTAGCAAAATTTGAAAAGTCTGAGGACGTAAGGAACAAACACAGTGGATTTTAGAGTAATTAAATAAGTACAAATACTATGAGTAATTTTCCAATGTTACCTTATGGTGAAGAAATCTATATTCTAAGGGCCAGGTATTCTCTAGGTATGGACACAGGAGGAATTCTCATACATGTGAACTGTGGACAAGAAGAAGTACACAAGAATAGTCATTGAAGAATTGTTGATAATACCCAAATTGGGGGGAAAAAATCTAAGATTCCATTAATAGAATAATGCATTTTATGTATTCATAGGTATGAATATTATACTGCAGTTAAAATCAGTTAGAGTTAATATTATGATGAATTTGAAAAAAATGTAACAAGAATTGAAAAAAATTTTTAAGAAGGATAATTGTACCATAGTATATATGAATTTTTAAAAGCTACAAAACAATACTAAGTAATATCCACAGATATACACATATGATGAAAAACTATAAGAGCATTTATGAAAATGATTACCAATAAATATTACAGTGGTTATTTAACCAAGGAGAGGAGACAATAAAGAATTTTGATAATCTTTAAAGCTTTATATTTTAAAGAGGACTCACAGTACTCATATAAGACAGAATATAATTCAATGTATAAAATATTTAAAGTAAAGGAAATATAAATCTATGTTAATAAAATCTAAAGTTAAGATATTATATCCATACTCATTTGGTATTTTTTGGCATTTGCTGAAGATTATTGCTTATATGTTTGTACATATAATCACGATTCCTAAACTAAAGTTATAGGTAGTTTTTCTAAAATATTGATTCTCAAAACATACATATAGCTCAAGATGTTGGTACTCATTATGCATGCTATTTTATTATGTGATTAGAAATGAAACTTAATTAAGATATATTTTCATAACTGAGTATTGTAATTGGGGCTAGAAAATGCCAGTATTGTTTTATGTTTCTTAATATTTTAGATAAACTCATGCATTATATTCTTTATTTTATCTTCTAAATTTCAATTTATAGGGCAGGAAACTATGACATTCAATATTATGAATAGCTGCTAGATATGCTTGTTTTACCTCACAGCTAGTATGAATTGCTGTGGCTTTCCTTGTCTGAATTAGAAACTTTTGTAGAAAGATAAATATAACAAATTCTGAGATAATAAATTTTACTTTTAGGCCAAAGCTATCTATTCGTAAAATGGGAAGTTTTCTTGAAAGAAGCCATATCAATATCAAACTGAAAAGCAAGTGTAGTTTATGTCTGGTGGAGTATTTAACCCATTTTGATTTCTTATGTGATTTCCTTCTTATGTTACAAACTTTCTTTAGGGAAGAAATGTCAGGAGCTGTTGCTGAGAAAAGTGTTACATTTTATAGAGACGCTGACTGATTTGAGGAGAGGGGCAATAAGGATTTGCTAACGGTTTGGCTTTTTCTTTCAGACGATCTGTCTCAGAGGATTGGTATGATTGAAAAGCTAACTGTGCATGATTACTATTAGTCTATCTGAAATTCCTACTGGTTCCATTTTTAGGGGGACAGTGCCTTAGTCATTCAAACGGCATTAATAGGGATTGAAAATTATCTCCTTCCCACTCACTCAGCTTCAAAATCAGGTCAGGTTGTTCTGTAAGTGAACACCCCACTGAAACTATTTCTCTCATCCTATTCTTTGGCTAAATCAGGATTTCAGACTTCAAAGCTAAAAATGTAGCTTTTTTCACCAGCGAGCAATACAATCAGTGCAGACAAAAGGAAAACTCAGGGATCAACCTCTTCAAACCTTGAAACTAAGATGAAAAGATCCATTTTAAATTCTGTGGACAGTTAAATGTCATACTAACCATGGAAATTTGAGCCACAGGTATAATTTTCTTTGATGTATTTGTTTTAAGAGCACTGGGCTTAGTCATGCAATCATTAAACTGAGATAACTTGAATGAGTCTTGCTTTAAGAAATGCTACAGAGTCTATAGGCCCATTCAAAAAGTCATACTACGTCTCATGAGCATGTTTCTTTATGTGTCATAGTTGAATAGTAAAAACATAACAGAATGTGTTTTAAGGAAAATTGACATCCCTGTGCAGCACTGCCAAGTGCCTGTCCTGTCAATCTAAAGATAACCACGGTTTTAATTCTTTATTTTTTAAAACAACATGATGAGCATCTTCTTTTAAAGTTAAGGGAAAAACGAAAGTAATATTTTTTTAAAATGCCCAAGTCCTCAAGACTATCAAGGCCAGTACAGAAGGCAAATTCATAAATTCATAGTTCAGAAGCTATATACAGTAGTATGGCATGAGCTATCCTAAAGTATCATAAATTATAAAATCATCAACTCTCTGTGAGCCTTGTTTAAAGTTTTGTAGAGAAAGCAACTTTTAATATGAATTTGGAATTATGAAAAATAGCACAAGTTACAAAGAAAAACCCCTACATATGGAAGAACTAGCATAGGCCAAAAAGACGGGAAAAGGCACAGTATGTTTGAGAACATCTGCTTAACTGGGGCACAGAGAAATACATTGCGCTGGACCTTTCATGTCAGGTCAAAGAATCTAAATGCTGGTTTTTAGGCAATGAACAGCCAATAGAAGTGATCGTATTTCACATTTATTTTTGTTTATTTCTTGAAAAGATGGTTAGCAGTGGTATCAAAAATGAGCCATAATGAGGAGAAATAGGTGGCACGGAGTTGGTAATGAGGTTGCTTCAGTGATGAATAGTCTAATACAAAAGCCTGTCGAATAGAAAGAAAGTAATGAACTCAGCCTCCATTTCTGAGATATCAATTAGTTATTGAATAGTTATGGGAGAGAAAAAAGTTGAGGATGAAGATTCCAGTATAGAGAAGGATGGTGGTATAAATAATCAAGATGGGGGCTATTAGGCAGGAACAGATTGAGAAGGCTGAAATGAGGCTGAAAGAAGAAATGGATGAGTTCTTTGCAAACATGGTGATTTTGACATTTCTAGAGGACATAAGAGTGGAGAAGCTCATTAGGGAGTTAGAAGTATGGGTCTAGGTCTTGACCCATGAATGCATTAATTTAGTAGTTGATATTTTAGCAGCTGAGGAGTTCACCCAGGAAGAGTATAACAAATGAGGAGAGAAAAGGTCAAGAATAAACTTTGAGAAGCAACTGCCTGTGAAGACAAGTGGAGGAAGAAGATTCAAAGGAAATTAGGAAAAAGCATCCATAAAATTAGAAGCTATAACTGGTGATGGGAGTGTTCTGAAAGCCAAAGTAAATAATTTCCAAAAGCCCACCTTAAATAATGTTAAATGATAGCATGTGGATTGTAATGTTGCCATATTAAAATATTTTCATAGGTGTTTTGTTAGATTTTGGCTGATTTACTGCTGTTGTTTCATCAAAAAAGCAAGTGAGGAATAAGTACTAAACAAAAGTTCCATCCTTGTCATAATGTCTTGCAGGAAAAAAAGTGAATGTTGCATTTACCAATTTTTCATTTCTTTTTTAAACAAAATTAAATATAATAGAAAGAGTGATCACTGACAAAATGCAAATTTTCCAGGTGTCTAGGAAGTGGACAGGAGGCAAAAGAATGGAAAACTTCTTCCAGGCAAGAAAATGATATGTGATAAGGCACCAAAGAGTAAGAAAAACACTGGGCCTCTGGAATTTGAAACAGAAATTTCAAATAAATGTTGAATAATTTTAAAGTCTAAGTTATAATAAGGGAGTTAAGCATTTAAGTACATGGAAACTTCTAGGTTCTGAGTATCATTTACTCAGAAATTTTTCATGAAAATTATACCCTAAAAGAGCAAGACAAATTATTTAATAAAGCCCTGAGAGGCACATGTATTTTATTTGTTAATTTATTGGGAGTTCTTGTGTATCTCTGAGGAGTAAATTGCTAGAGGCATTGTATTAAAGAACACAAAAGACTTCAAGTTCCCAAGATGACAATATAAGATACTGCAGGATGCCATTGCCCCACAAAATCTTTGAACCGCTAACAAAAACTGTTAGAGTCCCCTTACTCAAACCTCTAGAAAACAGTTAAGGAGTGACAGTAACTGGGCAAGTACCAAATCAAGAAGACACAGCTTTATAAATGGTAGGAGAAATTCATGTCACCCTTAATAGCCCCTACCCCACCCACTCCTTTGACATGTTATGGAGCCAGACTGCTATTCCATTGTGGGTCCCTAGTCCTGATCCAGAGGGAATAGAGTAATCCCTAAGTGCATACTAGGGTCCCTGTATGTTGGTGCACTTTAATCAGGTGGCAGCCTGAAAGACTGAACCAAGAAATTCATCTCCAACTCACCCTCCAAGAAGTTGCCTTGCAGGCAGAAGCAGCATGCAGGCAGCTGAAGTAATTTCGTAGGGAGTTGAGGGGGCATTACAATTCCTATATAAATCATTCCTGGAATGATGAGCAAGTACAAGCCCAGGAAACGACCTAGTCTCAGAAAAGACCAAGACAACTGTGCATTTCACGTTCACCTTAGGCTGATCCTTATGCTGACCCTCATTCTGATTCTCATGCCACTCCTTTATAAGAGTGCTAAATTCTAAAGAAGAACACCAACCAATGTAGAGCCAACTTCAAAGACTGTGAAGGGTGTACAGCATGATTTTGTTAGCTCCTAGAACTCAAGGAAACGCTGTCAGATCACAAGCTAGATACAAATTCAAGGAACAGACAGCTCTGGAACTAAATCCTAGCATTAACACTTCAAAATATTAAAATTTATATTGTGAAGCAAAGATGACAAGACAAAGAAATAGGAGATGGTCTATTCAAAGGAACAGTATAAAAATCAAAAAAACATCAATGAATAAGACCAGATTTTGGACATACTTAAAAAATGGTCCTTAATATGCTCAAGGAGTTAAGGAAAACACAAAGAGAGAGCTAAAGCATGCAAGAAAAAACAGTGAATTAACCATATGATAATATCAATAAAGAGACAATTTTTTTGTGGGGGGTGGTGCATGGTCTGGGAATCAAAACTGGGTTTCCCACATGGAAGGCCAGCATAAGATAGAAAGTTTTAAAGTACTCAAACAGAAATTCTTGAGTTGAAGACCACAATAACTGACGTGAAAAATTCCCAACAGCAGCGTGGAGCTGGCAGAAGAAAGAATCAGTGAACTCAAAAGAAAATTGAAATGATTCAAACTGAGGAGTACAAAGAAAAAAGAATTTTATTAAAAAGCAAACAGCCTAAGAGATCTATAGGACACTGCCAAGTATGCCATATATACATTATGGGAGTCCCAGAAAAGAAAACATTGAAAGGGGCAGAAGGCATATTCACAGAAATAATTGCAGAAAAATTCCCAAATTTATGGAAAGGCATGAATATACACATTTAAGATCTATGAACTCCACACAGACTAAATTCAAAGAGATCCATGCACAGGCACAAAATAGTCAAACTGTAGAATTTCAAGGACAAAGAGTTCTAAAAGTTGCAAGAGCAAAGCAACATAATGTGTACAAAAGAGTCCCAATATGATTAAGTGCTCACTATGGAGGCAAGAAGCAAGTGTGTCAAAGTATTTAGAGAGCTAAAAAAACAGAAAAAAACAAAAAACTGGCAACTGTGATTTTTATATCCAGCAAGAATGTCTTTCAAAAAAAGGGGGAACTATTACCCATTCTCAAATAAACAAAAGCAGAATCAGTAATCAAAAACCTCCCATTAAAGTAAGCCCTGGGCCACTTGGCTTCACTGGTGAATTTACCAAACATTACAACCAGAAGAATTAGCACCAGTCCTCTGCAAACTCTTGCAAAGTTGAAGGGAGAGGAAGACACATTTTATGTTGTCAACATCACTCTAATACCAAAGCCAGATAATGATACAGTAAGAAAAAGGAATTAATGACCAATATCCTTTATGAATATAGATGTAAAGACCCTTAAAAAATACTCACAAACCAAATCCAACAGCACATTACAAGAATTTTAGATGATGATCAAGTGGGATTTATGCCAGGTATGTAAGTGTAGTTCAACATAAGAAAATTAATTATAAGAAAATGAAGGGGAAAAAGCACATGATCATCTCAATTGATGTAGAAAAGACATTTGACAAAATCAAACATTGCTTATTGATAAAAACCCTTAGAACTAAAAGAATAGAGAGAAACTTCCTCAACATGTTAAAGGGTATATATGAAAAAGACATGGCTAATATAATACTCAGTTTGAAAGACTGTTTTCCCTTAAAGATCAGGAACAAGACAAAGATACCACTGTCACCACATTCTTCAATACTGTATTGGAAGTTCTAGCCAGAGCAATTAGTTAAGAAAAATAAATAAAAGTCATCCAAATTGGAAAGGAAATAGTGAAACATGCCAAATGAAATGATACTATATATAAAATCTTGAAAATGTACAAGACAACTAGAGCTAATAAATTAATTCAGTAATGTGGCAGAGCATAAAATCAATGCACAAAATCAGTAATACTTACATATACTAGTAATGAACAACCAAAAGAAAAAAGCCCATTTCCAATAATAACTAAAAGAATCAAATATAGAAATAAGCTTAATCAATTTTGTAAAGTACTTATACATGGAAAACTACAAAACATTGCAAATGATGTCAAAGAAAATCTCCTTAACTGGAAAGACATCCTTTGGATTAGAAGATTAAATATTTTTAAGATATCAAATTATCCAACGTGGTTTACTGATACAATGCAATCCCTATCAAAGTTTCAATAACCTTCTTTGCAGAAATAGAAATAAGCCAATCGTCAAATTTATATGGAAGTGTAAGGGACTTCAATAGCCAAAAGCATCTTGATAAACAATAATGAAGTTGGAAGACTCATATTTCTTCCATTTTAAAACTTATGAGAAAGCTATGAGAATCAAAACAATATGGTACCAGCACAAAGACAGACATATAGATCAGTAGAATAGAATTGAGAGTTCAGAAATACACCATCACATATATGGCCAATTAATTTTTTAAAACATTGCAAAGTCCACTCAATAGAGAAAGAACATTCTCTTCAACAAACAGTGATTGGAGAAACTGGATTGCCATGTGAAAAAGAATGAAGACGGTCTCCTAAATTACACTATAACATAATTTTATTCAACCTGGATAAAAGTCATAAATTTAAGGCCTAAAGCTATAAAACTTCTATAAGAAAATGTGGGGAGGCATCTTCAGTGTCTTGTGTTAGACAATGGCTTCTTGGACTTTACACAAAATACATGAGCAACAAAAGAAAAAAATAGAAAATGGGAGACTATCAAAATGTAAAACTTCCATGCATCAAAGGACTTTATGACAAAAGTGAAAAAAGCAACCTACAGATTGGGAGAAAATATTTGGACACAACATATCTGATAAGGTTTTAATACTGAGAATATAAAAAGAACTTCTATAAAACAATAACAAAAAGACAAATGACCCAGTTAATCAATTAATAATCACCAGCATATGAAAATATGTTCAACATCATCAGTCATTAGTTAAATGCAAATCAAAATCTCAATGAGATACCATTGCATACTCATTTTAATGGCTACAATAAAAAAAAAAGAAATCACAAGTTTTGCAGAAGATGGTCTTAGAAATAAGAACAATCATTCATTGTTGGTGGAATTATAAAATAATGCAGCTGCTGTTGAAGACACTGGTGATTAATTAAATATAAGATTACCTATGTCCTGGTAATTCCAATTCTAGGTATGTACCCCAAAGAACTAAAAGCAGGGAAAAGAGATATCTTCACATTGATGTTCATAGAGGTATTATTTGCAATTGCCAAGAGAAAGAAGCTACCCGTGTCCATCAAAAGATTAATGAATAAATAAAATGTGGTATATACATCCAATGGAGTTTTTTCAGTCCATAAAAAATGAATGAAACTGATACATGCAATAACACGGATAAATCTTCAAGATATTATGTTGAGTGAAATAAACCAGACAAAAAAGGAAAAATATTATATAATCTCACTGACATGAAATAATTAGAATAAGGAAATTTGAAACATCACAAATTGGAATACATGCTACCAGGGGCCAGGCTGGGGATCAGGAATAGGGACTTGATGCTTAATTGGTACAGAATTTCTGGTTGAGTCGATGGAAAATTTTGATTAAATGGAGGTGATGATGGCAGCACAACACTGTGAATGTAGCTAACACACTGAATGATATATTTGAATGTGGTTAAAAGGAGACATTTTGGGTTGCATATATGTCATGAGAATAACTTTTTTAAAAAAACCATAAGACTGCACAAGACAAATAGTGACCCCTAATGTAAACTATGGTCTATAGTTTTGTAAAATAGCACAATCATAATTATTATAATATTTTTATCAATGTAACAAAGGTAACATATTAATGCAGCGTTTAATAATAAGGAAAACTGCATGTGTGAGAGGGGTACATGGAACTCGGTATTTTCTACATGCTTTTTCTGTAAACCTACAACTTCTCTAATTAAATAAAAGAAGAGGAAATAGGAGTCAATTGTTTTATACATTTTTCAGTCACTCAGTTTATTGGCTTCATACTTGAAAATGAAAAAGCCAAAATGTATTTTAGGTGCATATTATATTTATACCAAATGAAGACATTAATCCTATGTTCCCAGAAGTTTAAAATACTGTCTTGAAAAGATTGATGTTTAATCAGGAGATTTGATTTTAAATATGTGCTCAAATTTGTTTTTCTGAATTATTTTATCTACAGACTTGTGTACTTTGATTATTGTCACTATTCTCAGTATTTTATTATTGATTTCCTGTTGCCATTTCATGAATTACATTTCTATAATCTAATAATACTAGCAATTACATTGATCAACTCACTTAAACTCATAATCCTCTATAATACATAGCATTATGATTACAATTTCCCAAATAAGGAAGCCTTAAACATTGTATGCTCTAGCCTTTCCCTTAAGAAAATAGGGAGAATTAACTTTCTAAATATGGTAATTATTAGCCATTCATAAGTCCTGTGGTTTACCACACAGTTTGCACCATGGTATTTAATGAGATGAGAGGTCTTGCTTTCCATGAATTAGTTTTATTTATAAACCCAATCTCATTCATTCTTTCAAAATCCAAACAGAGTTCCATTATTATGACATTAGTTTAGTCTTTTAAAACTAGATTCTGGGAATTAAAATGTGCTTATGCGCAGTGGTTCACAGTGTCCTAACTTTTCTCTCCTATGGACCATCTTCCTAGAACTCTTTGCAGGTACTAGGCACACCTCTAACTTAGACGGATAGTGTCCTAAGACCTGTGCTTACCAGTGGCCTACATTTGGTGCAGGAGCTGTTTTTCTCCAACAAAATATGAGTAAACCCCAAGAAAGTGATCTAAGCTCTAGAGAATGAAGATACATATGATACTCATGATGAAACTGAGCAATGACTTGAGGTATTACAGGCAAAAGAAAACAGGAAAAACAAAGCCATGAGTTTTAACAAAAATTTTTTTGGAAATTTATTTCGGAAAAAAATATATTTCAGAAAAAAAAATTTTGGAAACAGCTCTCAGTCCTCAGGATACCATGGTAGCCTTGTTTGTAACTGCAAATTTTACTTTCTTTATTTTCTTTATCTTGTACAAATCCAGAAGATTCAAAAACTTCGAAACAAATGTGCTTCATGCCTTCACTTCCAGTGTGATGTGGAAGAATTGTCAGCAATTGATTTTTACCTTCACACTGCTGGGACATTAAAACTTCATAATCAAAACTTCCTTAGATATTGTATATCAATTTTCAAGATGTAATTTTTGAAGTATGTTGGAATTTTGCTGTAGCACAATGTATGTTAAGTTAGGGTATGCTAAAGGGTAGATATTTTCTTATACTACTTTCAAGTATATTAATTAAAAACCTGTAAGGCAGTGAGGAGTAGAAAATGATTTTAGACTTGGACCATGAACATCAGACATGTGTGCAAATGAATTTTCACTGAGCTCTATACTGTGTATTCTTAAACCATTTCCATTTCTGGTGTTTGCTGAGATACAGGTGATAGTTATAAGGATTAAAATAGGTCATGGACAGGGAAACTTGATCACACAGAGTCTCTGTAATAATCCCTATCATGAATATTTGCACTGTTATTCTAATGTTGTACCCTGGGTAGATCTTAGAAACTGCCACTTAGAATATTTCTGATAAGCAACTATTTCTACCATTTTGTGTCAGGCATTACAGTACATGGGGTTTCAGAGATGAAAAAGACCCACTCCTTGAGGCTGAAAAACATATATTATAATGGAGGAAGCAAAAAGTAAACAGATTATTTTACCATAATCTGATGTGTCAAAAATAAAGCATGCAATAGATAATGTAAATGCAGAATATTTAGATTTTTTTCCAATGCTTCTAAGGCATTTAATGACCACTGCATCTCCATCTCTTCAATGGCTCCTCCACATTCCCAAGGTGCTCATCTTTGGTCCTTTCCTTTTTCCATACTCATTTTTCAAGGATCTAGGGAATGCCACAAATTTCATGGACTTTAAATTTAAAAACCATCTATGTGATCATAACTCCCAAAGTTATAGATCCAGATTATATCTCTCCCTAAATTCCAAGCTAACATCACCTACAGCTAATACAACCTCTCTAGTTGTATATCTAATAGGCACTCAAAAGTACAATATTTAATACTGAGTTTCTGTTTTATTTTCTCAAACGCTTCTTCGACAGTCTAACTTCAGAAGATGGCAGATGGAGTTACACAGTTTTCTCAGGCCTGAATCAATGCACTTATCCTGGATTTCTCTTTAGACACACTATGATTATTTTTAATGGATTTTATTGATTTTTTTATACAGTTATGAAAGCTGTATGCATGCTGATTGTAAAAAACTGAAAAATTTTGAAAATCATGTGGAAAGAAATAAGTATTACTCATAAATATACTATGTAGACTTAAACACTGGCTTCATTGTAGCATCCTTTCAAATTTACATATATATGCACGTAGATATCTTTATAAAATTCAAAATTCAAATAAGTACATATTTTAGCCTTATTTTTCATAATGTAATAGGATCATTTCCCCAAGCATTTAAATATTCTTCCATATCATACACTTTAAGAGATGCCAATATACCACCTATGGGAAATGCCATGATTTATACAAACTTAATTTACACACTTTTCAATTATATTTTTGCTATTATCAATAGCTCTATAACTTAAGATAGTCTGGCAAAAACAGGATAAGACGTCTCTCTTCTCCTGTCAATATTGGAGACATATTTATATACCATATATACTGGCATTTGTCAAATTATTAAGGGATACCTCTTCATACCCTCAATTATTAAACGTCTTCTATAGATAATAATAGAGGACTTTATATGTAGCTTTTTGTTATTACCCCATCCCTCTAGAAGTAGAACAAATGGAAGGGGATATTTAGCAAGAAGACAGAAAAAAAATGAATAGACAAAGTTGTAGAAATCTCCTTGAAAATTTCTAGTTGAGTGGAAGACCTATGTAAATCTTTCAATAGTGCAAATTTTCATTGTCAATAGCCATACTTTTCCCCCCTTTGGATGGAGGGTATCTGAAATCATCTGATGAATGAACACTTAATATAGATTAACTGTGTCAGAAAAAAAAAAAGAGTTTACTTCTTATGTCAAAAGTGAGATGATGGGAGAGTATCCTAGAAAACAAGGGAGCCTCTAATGAAGCAAGACATTCTCTTATTAGGAGGAGTAAACTTTGGTAAATCATGTTTACTAAAATTGCATGACTGGAAGAGAAAAAACAAAATCCATCAACCATGACTGCCCACTGCCTCAATAAAGGAAAAATTTACCTCTACTGTCAAGTAATTTATAAACAA
Source organism: Myrmecophaga tridactyla (assembly GCA_004026745.1). Classification (NCBI taxonomy): domain Eukaryota; kingdom Metazoa; phylum Chordata; class Mammalia; order Pilosa; family Myrmecophagidae; genus Myrmecophaga; species Myrmecophaga tridactyla. The sequence continues at coordinate 60,712 of PVIY010010151.1, forward strand.
CCAAAAGTTAGTATACAAACAATTAATATCCAGTCATCAAACAACAAATCTGAGAAGTTCCCCAAATAAGGCAAAAGAGAGCTTCAAACCCTTTATCTGGGCCAAAAGGTCATCTGATGAAAGCTGGTCTATTAAATAATAAGTACACTGTAAAGCAAATAAAAGACCATTGTGTCAAAAAACAAAACAAAACAAACAAAACCCCTAAAAAATGTAAGTAAGGAAAAAAAAGAAGGAAAAAAAGAGAGGAAAGAAAAGTGGGAGGAAAAGAGAAAGAAAGGGAGGAGAGATGGAGGAAATGATGCAAAAGACAAAAAATGTACCACAGGAAATGGAAATTTCTAGAACAAATTCTTCACATATTCAAAGATTAAAAGGACATATGTTATCAAGACAGCAGAATAAGATGAAAGGAAAATTTCTCTTTTATGGAAACCATTTAGGACTTTAATAAAACTATTTCATAACTAATGCATATGTTGGAAAAAAGAAGCCAAGTACATCAAAAAAAAATTTTTTTTTTGCATGGGCAGGCACTGGGAATCAAACCCAGGTCTCCTGCATGGCAGGAGAAAGCTCTGCCTGCTGAGCCACCATAGGCCACCCCATCAAATTTATTTGAGAAAAAAAAAATCTCAAAAAGTGCGAAGAAAAAATAGAGGAACAAAATTAGAAAAAATATAGACAATATATTGCTAATTACTGCCTTCAAATAGAGAAGAAAATATGTTCTTTAATCAGAAAAATATTCAGAATTATAATAGGAGAGTTTTCTGAAATGATGAAAAACACTTCAGATTGAAAGGAAGCATTTTCTAGCTATTCTAGGATTATAACTGAAGTCAAGGATAAAGAAAGTTCCCTGCAGAAGTCTAGACTGTAAATTTTAATTACTTATAAATGGAGTAAAGCTGCTTTCAATTTCTTAGGACTTTCAAATTCATTGTTAGTAGATAAAACAGCAATGAATAGATAATGAAATTCTAAATAAATTGTAGAAAAACATTTTATAAAATTCTTAGACATGCCACGAACCAACCTAGAAAAGAATACTCATCGATAAGGGTTGCTATCCAGGATAATAATCAAAATAAAGGCAGGATGGTATAGGCTATTTGAGTAAAATAACTGTGGTGAAAACTGCAACTATAAAATTAAAATTAAAACTGTGAGACTTCCAACACATAAAATATGTACTTCAAATTTAAAATTGTAGCCCGATCTCTTGCTATAATCTCCCAAAGGAAAACAGGAATAATGGATACATACCGTTTTAGTTTGCTAAGACTGCTGGAATGCAATGCATCAGACTTGACTGGCTTCTATAAAGGGGATTTATTTATTTACAAATTTATTCGTTTGGGAAGGCACTCAGAGACATTTGCTGAGCTTCTCTGCCTGCTTCTAAGTTCAAATGGCTTTCCCTGGGGCGGTTCCTTTCTGTGTCTCCAAAAGTCCGGGTCTGAGCCAGCTCTGAGCTTCTCTCTTCTGACTCCTCCTCTCTTCTGACTCTTCCTTTTAAGCCTCATTCACTGTGGAAAGCACTCCCCTTAGCTGATAGCAGATATAATCAGCCATAGATGAATTTCACGTGCTGATGATTCAAGTTCACAGCAACAAAACAGCTGGGCACCATCACCTGGTCAAGTTGACACCTGAACATAACTACTGACCATACTGAAAATAAATTAATACATAATTACCTTGAAAACAAGGGAGGACAAAAGGCCAAAAAGCTAGTGACATTCCTATAATAAAGAATCAGAAAATCATCAGATCAGATAGAGGCTGCTGTCACACTGCTCCACTACCCTAGTGACTGCTAATTAAATGGCCAGGTTGAAGAATGAAACATTACCAATAGACATATGGTTAATGAGATATAAAGCCTATAAATGGAAGTTTACTGCATGGGGTTACTAGAAAAGCTATCAATTTCATGATTATGGAAAAAGGACAAATTCTGTTGACTTTTTTTTGTCCCTTGACCTTGCCCTTCTCCTATTCCCATATACTTCTTTGACATTTGATATATACAAGGGAGATAGATACAAACAATTCTTTAAATAAAATTCCATACTTTTCATGATTCATATAAACTGTGAGCAAATGGTTTAACTTCCAGTAACATACATCATAGTATTCTGCCTGAAGAAACATTATAAATATTCTCTTTAAAAGGCAAGAACAATACAAGGACACCGAATCTGGCTGAGTATATTAGCTGATATTGTACTGGCTCTATATAGTAAAACAAGAAAAATGACATAAGGTTATAATGATGGAAAAAGACTATCTCATTACTTGGAGACAATATTAACATTGAGCAATAAAATCTAAGATGACTGTCAAGCAGACTAGAAATAATAAGAAAGTCTATCAAGGTGTCCAAAATCAAGGCCAATGTATGAAAACCAATCTTCCCTGAAAAAAGTAACAACCATTTAGAACATTAAATAGCAAAACAAAATTCTATGTATAATACTAATTTTGCATTATAATTTTCCAAATAATAATCCTAACAAAATATATGTAACAACTATATAGTTAAAAATATTTAAGTTACTATAGGACACAAAAGAAGTCCTGAATCAATATACTGATACACCATGTATGGGGAAAAAATTTTCAACATCGTGAAATTGTCACATATTCCCAAAATAATTTAGAAATTCATACCAAGAGAATTTTTTCCAGAAACCTGAACATCTATTCTAAAATTCATGTAGGAGACTAAACATTTAAGAACAACAAAAACAATTTTGAAAGATAATGATGAAGAGTGAACTTGCCCTAGCAGATATGAAGTTAGGCTATAAAGCTAGAGTTCCTTTAAACTGGTATAATTTTCAGAATAGACAATTAATCAGTGTAACTGAATGGAGTCCATAAACAAATTATGCAGATTTGGGAGTTGGTATATAACAGTGGTATTTCAAGATAGTGGTGATATAGTCACCTATTTAATAAATGAGAAAAATTATATATCCATCCTTAAATACTAATATGCATTGCATTTATATCAAGGCCATAGTAATTTTTAAACTTTCACAGTTCAAAGGAAATAAAGAAAAATTTGTTTTTATGATTTTGGAGTACAGAGGATGTTCACATAAGCAAACCTAAAAGGCAAAACCTATAAAACAAAACTGTTATTTAAATGACTACACCAACATTAAATAGTACTATGCAACTTAAATGTATCCTAAAAACTGCTATATGGCAAGCAACAGGTGGAAAAGAAATATTTGTTTTTCATATATAATACTTAATGATTAAAATTGAGAATACATAAAAATACATGCAAGTAAATAAGAAAAAGTCAAACAATCCTGAAGAAAGCTGGGGAAAATATATGAATAAGAAATTAATAAAAGAAGGAAAGCAAATTGACAACTCATTAAGATATGTTTGCTGTAGTAAGAAATTTAAAAATAGACAATGTAAACACAGATATGCTACATTATTTTCATCCATAACATTGGTACACAGGTATTTTGAAAGATACTTTGGCAGTAAGAAAGAAAACTGGAAACAATATAGATATATATTAATAGGAACCAAATATAATAAATAAGATTTTTATCAATAAGAACCAAGCAAAATAAAAAGTATTAATGCATTGACTACAATGTAGAAGTTTAAAAGACGATACTATTCTAATCTACTAACCCAATAAAAATAGATTACAATGTGAGAAGCATGATTATAATATGAGAAGCATGATTTTATATCTTTATAAATCCACTTGTATTATATGCATTTTAAAAACTTGATTCATGTTGCTTGAACCACTGTATTAGTTTTGTTAAAGCTGGTGGAATGCAACATATCAGAAATGGAACAGCTTTTATAAAGGGAAATTTTTATTATGTTAAAAATTTATAGTTTAAGGCCAGAAAAATGTCCAAATTAAGATATCCAGGAACAGATAACTTGATTCAAGAAAGGCCAATGTCTGTCACATGGGAAGGCATGTGGCTGCTGTCTATTGGTCCTTGAATCCTGGTTTCAGCTTCTGATGCTAGTTATTTCCTCTCTAAGCCAGTGATTTCCTCTCTTGGGCTTTCACTTAGCTCCTCCAAGACACTATTCTGGGTTCTGGCTTACTGAGCATCTCATGGGAAGGCACATGGCTACATCTGCTGGGCTCTGCATCAGCAAACCTCCTTGTCTAGGCTCTCTGTAAGCAAGCAACTCCAAAATCTAAGCAACTTCAAAATCTGAGCTTTCTCCAAAATGTTTCCCCTTTTAAAGTACTCTAGTAAATGAATCAAGACCCACCTTGAATGGATGGAGTCATATCTCCATCTAATCAAAAGTCTACACACACAATTGGGTGTGTCACATCTCCATTGAAGAAATCTAGCCAAAAAGTCACACCCACAACTGGGTGTGTCACAAGTCAGTGGAAACAATCCAATCAAAGTTTCCCACCCTGGCTCCACAAGATTAGATCAGGATTAAAGCATGGCTTTTCTGGGGTATATAATAGTTGCAAGCCAGCACAACCATACTGGAAATATTTTCATTCTTTAGTAGAACAAGCCATCTCCAGCTTCTGATTGAAATGTAATTTGCTACCCTCGTATTTTCACATAGCTGGCTCTCTTTTTCAAAGCAGTTTTCACTGTCTAAAATTAGGTGATCTATTGACTACTTATCTTGCTACATTAGATTGTAATCTCTTTGCGAACAGAGACTTTAACTGCCTTGTGCATACATTATATGCAGCAACCAGTGTGGGGACCCTCACAGAATGTGCTTTTAGTAAATAAATGACAAATGACTGAAACTACGGATACATTTTGTAATAATTTTAATATTGGAATTAATCTTCTTAAAATTATACAGAACTCATAAATCATAGGTGAAATGACTGATACATTTCTCTCCATTCAACTCTAATCTGTGAGATTAAAAATACCACAGGATAGTAAAAATACAAAAGAAAAACTAGAAAAATTATTTGTAATAGACCAATATTATAAAATACCAACATGCCAATATTGTATACCAAGATATATATATATAAAACATGTATTACAATAATATACACCAAGTAATGTATGAATATTATAATTTAGACCAAGAGCTAAACTTCTCAAGTTTCAAATGTCTTTACACAAATGCCAAAAGATTTTTAAATAAAGGAAAATAGGAAGAAAACATAAATACGTAAGCCATAGAAAAATACACTAATGTGAAAAGCCATATGAATCTTACTCAACCTTAATCAAAATTTTAAAATACATGTTAAAATGAAATTATATTTTCTTTTAGATTGGCAATAATTGCAAAGTTTGGCAATATAAAATTTGGTAAATACTTGGAGAAATAGGTATTTCCATGCTGCGGCTGAGACTGAGAAGTGGTGTAATTTTCAAATGGAATTTAAAATTCTAATAACTACCTACAACCTAAAAGCATATATTCCTTGACTCAGTGATTCTATTCCTGGGAAGATATTTGCCTCAGTTTCCTTAAGCTGCTATCACAAATATCATATAACATGTTGACTTAAATAATAGAAATTTCTTGACTCATGGTTCTGAGGGTAGGAGAAGTCCAAAATGGAGGAATGAGCAACAAGATGCTTTCTTCCCCAAAGCCTGTAATATTCTGCATGGGCTGCCAACAATTCTGGAGTTCCTCAGTTTTGTGGTCACATGAAGATAACCTCTCCTTTCTCTTCCGGGCTCCACTGACTTCCTGCCTCTGGCTTCTCGCCACGATGCTCTATTTGAATTTCTTCTGCTTATAAAGGACTCCACTAATCTGGAGTAAGACACAACCTCATTCAGTTGAGCCACACCTAAACAAAATAACATCTTTAAGAGATCCTATTACAATGCTTTCACACCCACAAGATTCAGATCAAGATTAAGAACATGTCTAAACTGGGGCACACAATTCAACCCACCACAGTATTGAACCATCTTAATTTTAAAGCTAACCATGATATATGCGTACATATATTTATTGCAGTATTTTTTAATTATTGCCAAACATTATGTTGACTTAAATGCCAATATATAATGAATAAATTGAATAACAGGTACGTTATTTCCATATGAAGAATATTATGCAGCCATTTCTAAAGAATGTTAGATATATATGTCTTAATATAATAGTATATATAGTATCATCCTATTTATATTTTAAAGGCCATATGAATGTGTGTACATAAAATCAATTCTAAATGATAGCCAGGAAACCATAACCATAGTTACCTCAAGATTGTGGGACAAAGCAACAAAAGGGGAATGAAAATAGAATTATATTCCATATAATCTATAAGTACATTATTTGCATTATTTTACTTTGAATATGCATTCTTAATGAACAATTGTATTCATTAAACCTTGTGCACAGGTATGCCATAGAATGGCACTGCTGAATACAAAAGTATGAGCTCATTTATGGTTTTTGTTACGTTTTAACAAATTGCTGTTCAAAAAATATGTTTCCAATTATACTCCCAACAGCATTCTAAAAGGTTTATACTTTCACTACATCCTTGACAACTCTGGATGTTATCAGTCACCTATATACATACACATGCACACATCAAAAATTCTATATACATATATATTCCATTCAAAATAATACTTTAATTTTGTGTAGTTACTACTTTTTGAAAAATCACAAAAACACTGGGCATTTGCATTGTAAATATTCCAATTTATTATTACTTCATAGTTTAGTATTTTCCATGAGCTAAAGTAAATAGAATTAAGTTAAATTATATTGCCTTTAATAAACTAAAGGGGAGTATGTAGTGCATTCAATTGCTCCTATATAATGTATAATTTCATATTATATAAATGTATATCAATTTTCCCCAAATCTATGAATATTCTTTTCCAGATTTGCATTCATTCCTCTATGTATGTGTAGCTTATGAGATGTGACTAATCTGTTACTTAGATTGAAGTAAGCAGTGAAACTATAATCTGGAAAATAAATAAGGATATCCTTTCAAATAGCCTTAGCATTGCATTTACTCTCAGTATATTAAGACAACCATTAGGCAAGAATAGATTTATTCCATAAATGTATTATTATTATAATTGCATATTTGAACACATATTTTTAAATTCCTATCCTCAGATAATATTCAATAATTATTCACAGTCTCCTCAAAAATTTTGTTTTTCTTTTTCTCAGAAGCTCCAAATTTGCTTGCAGGTTTTAACAATAACTACAACAACAACGATAAAAATGATGACATCTACTAAATAAGTCCCCAGAGGCACAGGAGTTAGATTTTTCATACCCTAGAAGGAGGGAGCAACTTGAAATATTGTAATGCCTAAAAGGTCAAATAATAGGTGACAGCGGAAGACACCTCAGCACACATACTCTCTATGGAACCCCTCTTCTATCGATTTTGTGAATTTCCAAATGGTGGCAAACTGCTAGATTCAACTATAAGGAAGGATGGCAGAGACAAAAGTACTGCAGTAATGATAGAAAACACTAATAAGAGTTCTGATTTCAGGGAAAGAAGCTACCAAAAGGGAGCATAATTCTGGAAAAAATCAGTTTTAGGATTCCTACCTATATGGCATTTCGATGGTAGTGCCAATTCTTTATGTTCGTAAATATTCATCGAGGAGAAAAAATGGATCCTCTCTTCATTATGGAACTAGTGTGGCTTATTGTTTGAAAACATGGTAGGAGTATTAGTGACACACCAATGTTAGATGTTAAAAATCACAACTCATCATGTCTCTTTCCTTTTTGGTCCTCTCAGATGTGTGTGGGCCATGGACCTGTTAGCATCTTTGAAATCCTCTTGGAAAAGACCATGATAAGGCCCATGCATTACACCTGGATTCCCTCCTGCCAAAGACAATCAAAGGAAAATAACTCTCACAGAGCCGTAATTAGAGGTAATAAAATCCAGAACACAGATTTTGTAAATACACTTTAATCTACTGAGGAGAAGTTTTGAAGTTTAATTAGCTATGAGAGTTTTGATGTTTCTATATTTTACTGTCATTGATTATTAGGCCCTCTTTATCTCCTTCTCTAAGGGAAAAAAATGATATAAAGAAATAAATGGAGGAAAAAATTCAGAAAATAGAGATCTGTAGATGGAAGAAAAGAATTCCAAATCCCCAAGTCCATCTGTAAAATAGCCACTGCTGATAAATTAAATTGTCTAGACACAGAAATGAATTAAGTTTTGTTAAGAAGTTTTACAACCCTTTTTAGACCCATCAGAGAATTGAGGCCAAGGGCAAACTGATGCCCAGAAAACTGGAGAGACAGGTGGGTACAGAGAATCCCGGTTTACTGGTTATAGAAGCCCAGGAGTAAAAACCAGCAGTAGACCCAATATTGATGGGTATGAATACCTAAATTGTAATTGACTAATTGCTGGATGCCCAGTGTAGACTAGTTTGAGAATTAAAAACTCTGGAGGACCCAGTTTTAGGGAGGGTCCCTACACTTTTTTGAGTTTTACTGCCAGTAGCCCGACCAAGTTCTTTCTGTGAGTATCAATGGAAACCTCCCCATGCTTTCGGCAGGGGGACATGAAAAGTAACCATACTGAAATATGCACAGAGCTTTCTGCTCTCCTTAACAAATTTTACCAGAGCCCAACCACCTTGGGTTTTACCAGCACCTAGTTGACATAGAGGAAGGGAAATCCCCAACTCCAGCTCTCTCTATCCTTTGATGTGGAATAAGAGAAACATCCAACTTCAACCACCTTGAACCTTCAGTGCTGGTGGGAGGGGAATGGAAATAGCCACCCTCAGCCCCCTCTAGCATTCTGTCTTATCTAAGTAGGAGGGAGGAAACTCAGAAGCACTCGTGGAGGTAACAGCCTGGGATACAGTTTCTTAAAAGACTGAGGCTTACTGATAGGATTATAAAACCTCCCCCCCCCCCTTCAGCAAAGCCTTA